>JANHJO010009549.1:0-10394 GCA_032468235.1 Pseudoxyrhopus heterurus
ACTCAGCCTTCCATCCTTCCGAGGTGGGTAAAATGAGGACCCAGATTGTTGGGGGCAATATGCTGGCTCTGTAAACCACTTAGAGAGGGCTGTAAAAAAACACTGTGAAACAGTATATAAGTCTAAGTGCTATTGCTACTATTGTCATAAGAAACGCAAACCATACACTTTGATGCCCCAAGCACAGAATTGAAAAGATCCGGAAAAATAATTTTATTGGAAAGAGAAGAAAGTACAGATAAAAGTTAAAAGAGTGCCTTCAAATTAGTTATTGTCCCAAATACTTTGAGATTGACAAAAAGAAAGCAACTAGTTGAAAATATGACAATCCCAAATATATGCCCACTTCTATAACTTTGGAAAATATATCAAATTCCCTTCCAAAAGCAAACTCAATTTCAATGTACCATCTTAATTTATACTTCCATTTCATCAAAACCTGAATTTATACAAGATTCTTTGCAGAATTGATTTCTTGAGTATGGTTTGTAGAAATATCTTGTTGATTCATAACTGCAAACATCAAGAACTGTTGTGTGCCATCTGCTCTGAGCACTAGCGTGGCACACTTTGGTATGTCTTTGCTTCTCCCGAAGCCACATTGGATCATCTGGTCTCTTGATGTTTCTGTAGCTTCAGTTTTTCTTAAGACTTAATTTTTTGTGCTTCTGATGGTTTGCCTTCATCGACTCCTCTACTTTTATATGGTCTCCCATCCAAAACTAGCTCTTCGCTAATTAGTTGTATACACCTAGCACTTAACTGATTCTAAGTCTGGAGAGTTCTTTGGCCTGTAAGCCTACTAAGAGTGTAATATATTCCCAGTGTCAGAAAATGACAAGTTTTTGAACTTCAATATTTAGATGAGAGGTTTGCATATAACAATGGATGCAAACTCCTCATCTACAATATTCCTATATCTATAACATACTCTGTTGATTAAAATTCAGCCAAATGTATCTTATTTCCTCTAAACCAATGTATCTCTAAAATATAGAGGAAGAATCCTTAAAATACTTACAATAGAAACATTCACTAGAAAGGAGGAGCTGAAATGTCCCCAATCTTAATAAAATGTCTATCTTTATACAAATTGTTACATGAGCAATCCTGTTATGTATTATGAGTAGCTTTCAAAAATGGTTCCGCTTGAATTCTATGCATAGAACTCAAGTTCTGTTTAGAGACTATGTTCTCTATAGTTCTGTTTAGAGCCACGATGGGCAGCAATATCTGAAGAATCCTTCATCAATGTTTCTTACTCTCAAATCAATTAACTAATATTAGTCTATTCCCTCCTCCCCCTTTTGTCATTCATACACTCTCTGGCAGTTCTCTCCAGCCATCCAACCTTTACCTTCAGTGGTTCTCAATGTAGGTATATTGCCCGCCATCCACAGTTTGTTCCACTTTGTTCCCAGAGCCAGATAATTTCTTTTTCCTAGCCTGCATTACTGTCAGTCCCACAAGTAGACCACACTAAGAGACGCCATGTAGGCATAAAGCTACTTTTATTAAAAAAATCAAAAAAGCTGTAGTAACAAAATCTTGCAAGTATGAATGTGCTTCCTCTCCCTTCTTTATTTTCATATAAAAAGGGTAGGCTGTCTAAGGCATTTTTGAAAATCTCTTTGTTAGTATGAGCTAAAGCTTCATTTATGTGTAAGTACTACACAACCTGTAACCTGTTCAGAGATATTTCCTTACTAAACCGAGAAGCAGAATGACCAGGGTCAGGCAAAAAGGCACTGGGAGTAGGAGTGACTTCTGACTTCCTGCCAGCTTCCCACTAGACTTTCCTTGTAGGAAACTATCAGGGAGCATTTAAATGATGATCATGTGACTGCTGCTGAGCATTGCAGCATCGAAGCAGCCACAACTTCGCCAAATTTCAATCTCACGGGTGTCATGGATCCCACATTTTGAATGCATTCTGTAAGTTAGCCCATTTAAGGTATATTTATACAAAAATTGTTGCCCTGATGCACTATTTCACCCAGAAGGTTACAAATAGTCAAACCAACAGGAGAGTTTTAGACGTAGATAGATTGCCAGGACAGTAGACTTTTAGTTGTTATATAGATTGCCTTTGTAACAGATCTTCCCTCTGTCCTTCAAGGCATTTTTAATATTTTCCACAATGGCTTTCAATTTTTAATCTGGTTTTTCTAATCTGGGCTTCCCCTTCTTGCTGCTTCATGTTTAGAGAGTCCTGTTGAACAGTGTTCAAGAATTCATAAGTTGTGGGGTTTTTTTTAATGTTAAGTGTGGTTATAGACTGTGACAAGTTTTCTCATGATGTAATTTCTGTTGAATTAGTAGCTGAATTAGTAGCTCTAGATTCAGCCATAGTACTTTTAAATGTAAATTGATTCACAGTTTAATGTTTATATTTTTATTCTGCAGTGAATGCTTCCCGTTTTAAAATATTTTAATCTTAGTTATTTTGATGAAATAATTGCCTCCTTTATAAAGTAAATACTCAAAATTTAACAGACCTGAAAAGACCACTTATTTTTAAACCTACAATGCTGATTCTCTGAATTTTGTGCATTATAATGAACAAGTACAGTGGTACCTCAGTACTTGTTAATTGGTTCCGGGAGGCGCAACAAGTACCAAAAATGACAAGTACCAAACAAATTTGTTTCAGCTGGAAAGGCTAACAAGTCATGAGGCCGCTGACACAAACAAATCCTAGCTTGCACCTCAAGTACCAAACAAACGAGTACCAGGACAAAAAGTCTGTGTCAAAATATGTTCAGTACCAAATTTGACAAGTTACAAAGCAGTTGAGTACCAAGGTCCCATTGTAATTGTTTCTTTCAGATCTGTAATGAAAAAAAGAACAACCCCAAAGCTGTGACTGTTTCAATTCTTTGAATGGCTTGGAACTAATTTACATAGATTTAGATAAGTTATCTCCACTTCTATTTCCAGTGGCATTTTTAGGGTGCCTAGTAGGGAACAGGAGAGAGATTGCAAAAAGTACAGTCTTTGTTTGTTTTTTTAAAGCACTTATATGGCTTCACAACTTGTCTGACTCTGGGCAGCATACGAAAGAAAAAGAAAGAAAATCCAACAATGTAGAAGAAACAGAACATTAAAATCAAATAGTAAATGGCAAACATGGTTAAATTTATGGTCACTAAGAATGATGATTCTACCAATTCAGGTCCAAAAGGGCCTCTGTTAGATCAGAATTCGAGGCTACCCATTATGAACTGTACTAATTAGGGTGTGTTAAAAGCTGGTCTGTATTAAGCTAATTTCAACATCACAATTTGGCTCTGAACGATTTCTCTAATACATGGGATCATTAGGCACACAAGTAGATGAAAATAATGATACAATTGGCTGTCTAAATAAAATTTCAGAAAACCAGTGGCTAACATCCATAATCACATCCATAGACCCAGAATTAGCCAAAGATACGACAAGGGGACACAAATCTGGATATGCTGATGATTTAGCCATAGCAGTACAAAAAAAAACCATACATAGAAGTGACAGACGGTCTCCTGTCCAAAAATCTTAAGATCTTGGAAAAATTCTTCGCTGATTGGAAGCTTACTCCTAGCACTAGTGAAACAGTAACTATATGCTTCCACCATAACAACAAATTGGCATATGAAGCCCCTAAGTTTTACTTAAACAATACCTTACTACCCTATAACACCCATCCAAAGTACCTTGGAGTAACATTGGACCAGACTCTCTTCTATAAGTTATAACTAGAGAATATGGTGGCAAAAATCAATACTAGGAACAGCATACTTCAAAAATTATCTACAACTAAATGGGGGGCTTCAGTTGCCACTCTCAGGTCATCAGCACTAGGGCTGATCTACTCCACATCAGAATACTGTGTCCCTGTATGGCTTTACAGCTGCCATGCTAGTAAGGTAGATGCCAAACTCAATGATACCATGAGGATTACAAGTGGATGTATTAAAACCACTCTGATAATCTGACTTCTTCTGAGCCATATATAGCATTGCCAGCTTTATGAAGGCAAGATGCACTAGTGAGAGAATACAGAAAATTATAAACAATCCCTACCTACCATGCTGACCTTCCTCATTTATTAGCCAGAAGACTTAAATCCGGGAAGCTCACAACATCTGCACAACAACTTTAATATTGATTCCCAATGAGTTGTTGAATGCCCAGACATGGGAAGACGTATAAATTACCCCACAAAAAAAAGGATTAGAATAGAATAGAGCTGGAAGGGACTTCGGAGGTCTTCTAGTCCAGCCCGCTGCTCAAGCAGGAGAACCTATACAATCTCAGACAAGTTACTGCCAAGTCTCTTCTTAAAAACCTCCAGTGATAGAGTGCCCACGATTTCTCAAGGCAAGCTGTTCCACTGGTTAATTGTTCTCACTATTAGGAAGTTTCTTAATTCCAGGTTGCTTCTCTTTTTGATCAGTTTCCAACCATTATTTCTTGTCCTGCCCTCTGGTTCTTTGGAGAATAATTTGAGCCCCTCTTCCTGAATAGGATTTGTACTTCACATGGATCTGCCAGGACTCACTATATGAATGTGACATAGTATTCTTCCCTCAGTGTGACTGCAGGATCCCACGTCAGACTATAGGTCCCATCATGACTGGTTGTAAGCTGAGGGCATATACCAGTCCAGTATCTGATTTTTAAAAAAATAATAAATGATGCTGCGCTTCATTGGTTAGATGGCCTAGACATTGGTACTTGAACATAGATCCTTTTAACATTTTTATTTTATTGTGTTTTACTAATTAGGTGAAATATTAATATATATTGCTAGTCTATGTATGATGTGCCATACATTAAATAATAATAATAGCCAAAGAATACATGAAAGCAGTACTCCACAGCACACTCGACCTAATAACCAAATACACCAAGGCAGAAATACTCAGAATCATGGATCTTATCAACCTCTGCCTAACCTCTTACCTTCAATTTGATGGACAAATATATCAACAAAACAAAGGGACACCCATGGGATCATTGCTTTCAAGACTCATAGCAGAGACTATAATGCAATGTCTGGAATTGATAGCACTCCCATTCATACAACTCAAAATATGGATTCAATATGTAGATGACACCTTTATCATAATAAAAAAGGGCCAACTAGAGAACACACTGCAACCATCAACAACATCTTCAAAGGTATAAAATTCACAAGGGAAGAAGAAAACAATACGCTATCCTTCCTGAATATCCTTATCAGCAGAGATAGCAATGGCAACACAAGTTTATTGAAAACCACCCACGCTCACCAAGTGCTCCACTTCCAAAGTGACAACCCAATCTCTCACAAGAAAAGCTGTGTAAGAACACCATTTAGACTAGCATAAACACACTGCAACAACTAAACATCAGAAAAAGGAAATGCAGTAGATCATCTATGCAACATCTTCTAACAAAGTGGATATCCACACACCTTCATCAAAATGTTTCCTGACCACTCAACGCAATGTAGCACAACCAACACAACTATGAAAAGGATAACACTGCCATACATCAAAAACATCTCAAAATCCATCAACAGACTTATAAGCACAGCATAGCATACAAACCAACTAAACTTGTCCAAAATTTCCTAAGGAAATCAAAAGACCCAACAGCCCCAGGGGGAAAAAAATAGGAATCTTCTACAACATACAGTGCAAGCAATAGCCACTACATAGGACAAACAGGCCGAAGACTTAGCAGAGTGCATCCATGAACATCAACTAGCAATCAGAAGATATGATGAAAACTTCTTAATTTCACAATACATGGACAGACTCGACCATAGTTTCAACTGGGAAACTATGGCCATCATAGACCAAGCCAAGTCCAAAAATGTGAGAGATTTCCTGGAAGCCAGGCACTCTGACAAATCAGCCATCAATGTCATGTAGACATAAACAATATCTAGATACCATTCAGAAGAGACAATCAACAAACCAAGGACCAGAACATCCTCTCACCAGCAATCAACATCCAGATGAGCAGAGATTAACACCAAGATTAACATTAGAACAACAATCAAGAAGCAAACAATATCCCAATCAAGCAACTGTTGAACAAGTTAACAGTAAATACCCTAACCAAAGAACCACCAAGACCACTCCCACCAACACTGACAGGGCAAGCCACTAGAATATAAAATGAGAGCAAACCCCACTCCCTATGGTACCTGGTTTGGGTAATGATCTGCATACAAGAAAACAACCAAGCACAGCAAACACCAAGGACCCCTCATTTCAATCCTACAAATATTCTCCTCTTATCAAAATGGTTTTAAAAATGATTGCCCATTTTTAAAAACTGACACAGAATCTGATGCTAGTTCACCTCATTATATAGCAACACACTGGACAAATTCAGAATTGTGAGCAAGGAGTGCAGGTAACTTATACAGATAATCCTCAACTTACGATTACAATTGATCCAAAAATTCTGTTGCTAAGTGAGACATTTGTTAAGTGAATTTTGCCTCAATTTTGCCTTACTTGCCAGAGTTGTTAAATGGATCACTGCAGTTGTTAAGTAAAACAGTTGTTAAGTGAATCTGGCTTCCCCATTGACTTTGCTTGTCAGAAGGTCGCAAAAGTGGATCACATGACCCCAGGACACTGCAACCGTCATAAATGTGAGTCAGTTGCCAAGAAGCCAAATGTAAACCATGGGACCATGGGGATGCTGAAACAGTCATAAGTGTGAAAAATGCTCATAACACACTTTTTTCAGTGCCGTTGTAACTGAACGGTCACTTAGCTAACTGTTGTAAGTCAAGGACTACCTGTAATTCAATTTCTAGAATGCCCAGCAATGGCTAAATTACTTGGGGGGAATTCTGGGGGGAGAAAACTCACATTGCGGAAGAGAGATTCATAAATATTTAGGAGATTGAATCTGTTTATTGATGTCTAACTGGGAGGTATCAATCTCACAGATATTGTTTACTAAGAACTTCAGCTGAATGAAAGTAAGTACTAGCTAGCAGTTGTAACTATGCACAGCTATATAACCATGTTTTACCTCTCATGATTAGTCCATATTCTGGAAAAAAAACCCAGAAGGTATGGATCCACAAAGATAGAATCTTACTTCCTCCGTACCTTCACATGTTCAGCTTAAGCTGTGGTTTGCCATTTTTAACTGAATCAGTGGACATTCTGAAATATATCCAGAAATTATACTTGGCTGGTTTCTGATTCTCCATCTGGAATGTAGGCTCTAATAAGCTTGACATCGTGGCGAACTTTGGTTAGTACTAAACAAGCAATAGAGAAAAATGTGTACTGTGTTAGCATGTGGAGAGGGAAGGAGGATAAAGAAATGTATGAGTTTGCAGCTCATTTGCAGTTGGAAGTTCATTTGAATTAAGCACTTGTGTATTTCCAGCTTCATTTCTCTTTCATTTTTATCTCATGTTTTCTTTCTCTCTAGTAATTATTTCATAGATAAAATATACATATATATGGCATGCAAATAATAATTGCATGCTTGGGTTTTTTTATTGCCTTCTCAACTGTGTATAGTTATATTAGATAGTTGAATAAAAGTTCCAAATAGAACGCTTCATTAAACAAAGAGAAACTTTGTGCTGAAGGTGTTTCTTTTAATGCAGTAACACTCAATTTGGTATACTTCAGAACAGGCAGTTATTTTTGCTTGTTAAACTGCAAGGGTTATTTTAGTTTATTTCCCCTTTTTAAATGAAAAAGTTTTTGAGTACACTTTTCATTTAATAGTATTAATTTTTAAATGCCTTTTACCATGGGAGATGTAGAATTATCCATCTCTCTTTGGTAAGACATAAAGCTTGGAAACTTGTGGTTTTTCTGCTTTTGGGGTTACAAATGCATGCCTTTGCTTGTCAGACTAAATGTATTATTCTGTAGCTGTCTCTCCATTCTAGATATTCAGGTTGCATAGTAAACCTGACCAAAGCAAGCAAATCCTCCAAGGATAAAGAAGGAAAATGTATGCACTCCTAGGAATCTTTTTTTCAGAACTAAAATTGACATTTTTATAAATAATTACCATGTGTAAGACCTCAAAACTCACAATCGCAGCAATTCAGTGGTATGCATTTGGCATGAGTCAATTTCTGTTCTTAGTGCTTTTCATTGGAAATGGCATAAAAGTAAAATTTCTCTGAATTTTTTATGCTGTGGGCTTACAGGGGACCCAAGATGTTCTTTGGTCACGGTTATTTAAGTGTGCACACCAGCATAAATATCAAAGTGGTCATAAACTTCAGCTGCACTTCGAGGGTCATAGTTCCATTTAATTTTTCAAAGAATCTAGAAACCAACTAAGCAGTCGATAACAGTTCAGTTGCAGGTGATAAAGGAGATTTTAGATGGGACATTACTTCTCCTTCCACACCTGGCAATAGTTACATTATAGCCTTTACAAGGATTTCTTATACAATGCTGTTTTCTTATAAATGTGCATGAACAATGGCTTGATGCTTGAATTGCAAAGCACCTTAATGCATTTTTTAAAGATAGCTTCTATTTGCTATGGGGCTTCGGGGACATTTTCTGCAAATAGAGAGATGTGGAAAGGGCTTCAGTTCTAACTAACAGTGCTAAGTTAACTGATTGCAGTCCATCACTTAAGATATTACACCCATATTAGGAGTTTGTTCTCCCTCCTCTCCCCCCCCAAGTACCGTAGTGATATGTTGAGATATTTAAGAAGTAGATATCTGGAGGTATATGGGCACTTGTCAATTATAATATCTCTGGAAAAAGCTTAATTATAACAAATAAATACATTGCTGAAAGATTTTAAAAATATTAAGCATATTATTCTAGAAACAGTGTCCAGAGATGGATTTGTAAAGAATAGTAGGATGATTTGGTGAAAAAGTTACTAGAAGAGCTGTTTGAAAGCCATCTTTTGACAAAGGCAAGTGATGGTATAGATAATCGATTTTGAATAATAACTGAAAGTAGGACAGAAAGTATTTTCCAGATAGTGATGATTTGTAAGGAACAGATGTAAATAAAAATGTTGTTTTGATTTTTTTTTATGTAGTTTCCAAATACTGGGTATCCTACTTGCAGTCATTGCAATTACTAAAGAATCTATGCTTTTTAATTCCATGCATCCTACAAACTAATTATATTTACAAGGTCAGAATGAATGCATGTTTTCAGAAAAAAATATAGGGTTATATAAATGTGTCTTCTCTTTGGCTGTTATATCACAGTTTGTTGATCTGGAGTATAATGTGTACAATTCACAAATTTGTCTGATAACAGAAAGTGGTGTGTGATTGTGTTTATTTTACTAACCAGTATATTCACAGCAATCACTTCCAAATATCTCTCCAGTAAAGATGTGTTAATTACAAAACAGACAAGGTCTTCTATTATATTAAAGCTACTAACAAGAAGACAGCAGGAATCACACATGTAAATAGCATCATCAACCCCTATTTTAGTCCTCTGTTTTGATCTGTGAGTTGCGCATAGACCAAAGGTGCTATTAAAGACTCACTGTATGAAATAGGCAGCATTATATGAACAAAATTTATTCAACAAGAAAACAGACCTTTAACATGAATTTAACAAGCCTGAGAAATTATAAACTATCATATGCTGCAGATTCATGCAGTGATAATAAACAAAAAAAGAAAAGTAAGAGGTTTCCTTAAGCTAGCCAAACCGCTAATGGTTTTGTTATAAGCTGTCTACTGTTGAAGTGACCTCTGCAAAGTCTCAAGGCACTTGCACCAGGCAGAATTAAATCGTCCAGTTGGTGAGAAGAATTGCAGGAGCAGATATCATGTAATAATAAAAAGCTACCTTAATCTATATCCTTTTCCCCACCATGGCAATAGAGGAAGCTCTTTATTTCTTCATCTTTGGAAGAAGTAATTTTGCATTAAGCCTTTAGGCTGCATTTTAATGCACTTACAAATCATTGTGGTCAAAGGAAGCTAAGATTTTAAAACAGTCAAATGCTAACAAAATTAAAGCAGTACTAATTTATTTTCCCTCAATTGACCCTGTGATCCAACTGCCTGTAAAAATTTCTTTTGCAGACTGTAAGGTTACTACATTGCTATCGTGCTTTGCAGAGAACTTCAAAGTACACAAACCTAGTGAAGGCTTAAGCTACAACATATATCCAAGAGCTCACCAGGGCTTTATCCTTGAATCTTACTGTAGCATAATTAACACCTCCTTCATCCATTGCTCATTAGCGTACTGGACATTAATGAGCCTATTTATTCTCATACGATTCTCTAAAGAAGGAACTTATTTGTTCTTACTGTGCAAAAAAAGCAATTATAAGATAGCTTAGAAATCAAAATGTAGGGTGTGTTGCTGCATTTATGCTTTTTATTGCGTCCCAGATCTAATTTTAGGCTGCAGGTTGTTCAGCAT
>JANHJO010009549.1:20394-32069 GCA_032468235.1 Pseudoxyrhopus heterurus
TACACAAGCCAGCTTATCCATATAATCCATCTAAAAATAATTCAGCTATTCTTGAATATTTACAACCAACAAAACATATAAACAGCAGCAATTGATTGAAGATTTATTTTGCAAAGCTTATTAAGTAAGTTTACCAGCCTTCTCGAACATTTGCATGACTGAGCACTGACAGCTTTACTCAAGGGCGCTTCTTGTGTAACACCAGGACTACCACTATTATTCTTCAAAAAAATACAATTTTTCTTTCATTTTCTGAGGTAAATTCAGTTAATTAGATCAGCCACAGGTATGATTCCCCCCCCCCCAAATATAACTATAGATATACTTTTGTATCTGTAATTCCAGTAGTCTAACTAAAAACATCTCTGTATCCTTTTTTCCAAGTTTACTAATTCTTCCCAAATGCAAACATTTTAGTTTTTATGCCCACAACAGATTCTATCTGTTCATGATTGAAGTTGATTTTAGAGACACTGTAACTGTTCAGATACCTTTCCACACTAATTATCTTTATAGGAGAATGTAGACATTAACTAAGGTCATTGTTCAATCATAAGTGTTCAGTAGTGTTCTTGAAGGTGACAGATTCAAACCGAAAAGCAGTCTTCTCACCAGGAGCTCAGTTGGGCTTGCAAGAATCAAGTGCTAAGGTCTTTGCTGCTTCAAATTCTCACTGCTGTAGTAAACACAGGAGGGCAATTTTGTTGAAATAGGGAACGGCTTTGTGAGCTGAGATGCTCTATGTGATATACCTGTACTTTCAAGACATGGAAAAAGTGATATTTGAGCTGGATTTTTTGCATCTTAGTTTGTACAGTGCATCTTTTTTCTTCTCTGCATTCTGGAGGTTGAGCTTTAAAATTAAGCTATGGAAACATTACTTTGGTTCATTTCACTGCATAAAGGTGATAACAGTAATTGTCAAGTGTGATTTAAAAAGGGTTTAAGAAATGAAGATTATTTTCATCAACGTATGCAGCCTTTGCCCAGTGTCCTGGCATCCATGTTTCCTATATCTTCCTTTTCTGTATTCATGGTTTCATACTCATGGCTGAGAATAGGACTTCTGCCGTTTTAACACCAATTATTTATTGGAAGCTGATAGTCTGGCAAAAGGCCTAAAACCACATGAACCCAAACATGTTTTAGCACTCAATCATGTCTTCATAAATCCCCCTATGAGTGTGGGTTCAAATTTCACAGTGACCTTACAGAGCAAACAATTTTTATCTTCTCAGATGGACTCAGAGGGAATGGATAGTTAAGTCTATGGTGAGCTAATCTATGAGAC
The DNA here is from genome assembly GCA_032468235.1 of Pseudoxyrhopus heterurus. Lineage (NCBI taxonomy): Eukaryota > Metazoa > Chordata > Lepidosauria > Squamata > Pseudoxyrhopus > Pseudoxyrhopus heterurus. The sequence continues at coordinate 21,686 of JANHJO010009549.1, forward strand.
AGAAAAAGTTATCTGAGGTAGCCTAGGTAATTCAGGCTTGACACCAGTTTTCTAAATTTAAACTCTCCCATGCTAGAAACTTTTGTATCTCTTTGTATTTATTATGATAAAGCATAACTGAGCTGGTTTTAGTTCTATATTCTGCCTCCTATAAACAAAATGCTTCTGGTCTGGCACTGAAATGTTGTCCCCCTTAAAATGAAGGTTTCAGCAGTCTTTGCAGATTTCCTATTGTTGTGCCATGTTTTCTCCTGCCCCTTTATGTTAAAGAATGGAGGGAGGAATCTCTTTTTAAAAGAAGAGTCAGCAGCCTTAGTTAGAAAGGAAAAGAACATTATTAAATATTCCCTCCCAGTCATCTGACTCTTTTTTCCCTGTTCTGGATTAGAACTCATTTTAAGAAATGCTTGTATCGTTATTTATTTATTTATACTTATTTATTAAATTTATATGCCACCTATCTCACTATAACAGTGATTCTGGGTGGTTTATAGCATAATAATGAGATCATACAAAATGATTAAAAATTACGAATCATTAAATCTTTAACCAAAGTTTCTCTGGACACCAAGACAGTTAACATATAAATTTAATAATAAATTAAGAAAGAAATTAGGTCTAACCCAGTAGATATTTGTGATTTCTCATCTGTCCTCCTAATACCACTTTCATGTTCAAAATGTATAAATTATTTTCCTGTATAAGCCACAAATACGGTTATTTTACTATTTGCTCTCTATTGTTTTTTTTTCTTCTTTTTCTTTTGGGTAGATGTTACTGAATTTACATAAGAAAAGTTGGATGGAAGGTTTAACTCTTCAGGACTACAGCGAACACTGTAAGCTCAATGAAACCGTAGTAAAGGAAATGCTGGAACTAGCAAAGAACTATAACAAGGTACCATATTGGGCCTCTGCCAGACAATTACTTGACCATATGATTTGTCAGATTAGCTTCTGGAAGCATCGATTCAAAAATTGATTCCAATGTAATGTGGAGAAAAAATAAATACCCAACCTTGAAAAAATAAAATGGCATTAATCATTTCAAGAAATTAGCACAACTTACTTTAACATCTTGGAAATGGACAGGCCTTGCCTTTTAATTTTTTAAAAACCCAAGTCATTGCTGCAATCAATAGCAAAGAAATCTGAGTTTTGTGAAAATATATGCAGGTCAAGAGTAGTGAAAAGGCTTCTTGCTTGTGTTGTCAGAGGAACTTGTGTTAGAGTCAGTGACATTTGTATAATCCATGTTATTTCTGGTTTTGTTCTCTTTTCATTGTATTGAGAAGGTACATTGCTCTGACCAAATTGATATTAACCACACCCTACCGAGCACTCCTAAAAATCATTCAGATAATTTTGCGGAAGGCGTTGACTTATGTCCTGATGTACTGGTTAGTTCCTTTGTTAAACTACTACAGTGAGGGTGTGTGTGTGTCCCCCTTAAAATAACATTAAAGCTTCAGCTTCAATGGAAAAAGACAAAGTTTATATTTTGAAAACCTTTTGAAATAATAAGATACTAAATACCAACCTTTTCTACATTTGTTTTACAGGCTGTGGAAGAAGAGGATAAAATGACACCTGAACAGCTGGCAATAAAAAATGTTGGCAAGCAGGTGAGGATTTACACTGGCATGAAAAAAATTACTTGTGTGTTTATTTAATCATACATGGGTGATTTTTTTTGTTCTTATTTCTATAACAGCCATTTATTTCCACTATAATTACTTAAAGTCAGTGACTTAAAAGCATATCAACAATGGACATAAAATTGACATTTGACATCTGCCACTGATATATCCAGGCAGTCCTTACTTAGCAACCACAATTGGAACCAGAAATCTGGTTGTTAAGTGAAGCAGACACTAATTAATACCAAGACTGTGTTTATGATCTTAATTTAGCTTTCCTTTGCTGCAAAGGTCATAAATATGAGGATTGTAAACTTATTTTTTCATCACCATTATAACTGCAAATGGTTGAGGCAGTCACTAAACAAGTACCTGTAAAGTAATTTCTCTTCCTTAATAAACCATCTTTTATCTCTAGCCTTATATAGTGTGTTTCTCCTAGTATTCAGGATGCCCGAGTATAATGTTGTAATCAAGAATGTATTTATTAAATCTCTAGAACATCCATCTCTCTTAAGTGACTCATTATAAGGAAGTCATAATTTCTGTTACATATATATTTTGCATTGTTCCCTGTTACAGTGTGCTAAAAAGAAAATCTCTAAATTGCAGATTTATAGTTCTGCTTTGAAAATGAAAGTGAGCGTTTCAGTGGATGGCTAGAGGCTGGATTATATATCAAAAATCTACTGTTTAAACATTACTTGATTAGGTGTCTTAAGATTTGTAGTTGTGTCTCTGCCCTTTTCCTTAGTTTTAGAAATAATATTAAACTAATGTTCATATGGTATATTGATTCCCATAATTTCTTCAAGCACATTTAATTGGAAATGAGTTTTATGTTGTATGTGCATTCCAGCAGGCCTGGGTTCAGAAAGTCACTTGTCTAAAAAGTGATCTAAATATTCTTGAATTTATTTTGATCAGTTTAGAAGGGAAGCTGTGTTGAACTGCAGTTTAAATCTCCACACTATAAGAGAAATTAACTCAAGAGATACTTAATTTCTGTTTTTGGAAAAGATTGTCAAGACTTTTGCTTTTGAATGTATGATTATTTAGCTATTGTTTTAATTGTGTCTTTATTGTTCAGTATCCTGTTTTGCCTATCAACTGCCTTGAATATTATCAGATGGAAAGATGGAGTAAATATTTAATAAACTTCCATCAGTCTAACCTTCATAGCTAACTATTGGGAAATATAGCTCAGCAGTCTCTGTATTCCTGCAGGAGAACAATATTGTTGGAAGAAGAACTCTAAAGATCACAGAACATGCAGGGTTTTTTTAAGTAGTTCTTAAATTTAACAATACAATTAAATAAAATCCAAAATATTGCAGACATTAAAATCAAAAATTGTCATTATTAGCTTTAGTTATCTAGAGATGAAACAACAATGTGAAATTGATACTTAATAGCTTTTATTTTTTCTGATTCCTTTGAAATGAATTGGGCTTTTCCTAAAAGCTTAGTCTTAGATAATACATTAACCAATCCAGACATGGACGTAACATTTTTTTTCACTCCAGTGGCAAGCTATGCATAAATTAAACATTAAACACTTCTAAAAATAACACTTTAGTGGAACTTCAGGTTTTCTACTTCAACATAGGGGGGGTTTTCCCCTTAAGTGTATTTTATGGTTTGTTTTCATTTATTTAATTGGAAAGTGCTTTTGTTTTGAGTGAGTATATCTTAAAATAACATGGGATGAAATCCAGTTCCATTGGAAGCAAATGGCAAAGCTCCCATTGATTTCATTAATGAACTTGATAAATAAAAAATGTTATGATGGAGTTATGATTTAAATTGACTGGTAATTTACAAATGTGATACCTATATACCATAAGTAGTTAAATATAGTATACAGTATGCAAGATGTATATACATCATCGTTACTTCTGAATCACCATGTAAAAGTAAATAATCTACTGTACATCACAAACCCCAGAACACAATTCTTTCCAGCAACCAGATAAACAGGAATTAACACCAGACAGACGTCAAGAAAAAAATAATATCCTAATCAAGAAACTACCAAAGGAAAAAACCACATCCCCCCAAACTGGCAGGTCAAGCTACTATATATGAACAAGGAGCGAACCCCCTGTTTATAAATAGCACTGACAATTGCTAGCACTGATGATGTTACCTAGTTGGGTAATGAAACATCTGAAATAAACAACCAAATTTAGAGAGCATCAATGACTCCACAGTACTTATATTTGATAATATTAAATGACCAAGAAAACACTATAGTCGGTATAACAAATTTAATAAATAACTAATGCATAGAAAGAAATGTAAATCCAAGTGTTCAAAATTCCAATTTTACATCAATACTGGGACAGTACTCAGGCAGATATAAACAATATGCAGCCCTGGACAATCTAACTCTAAACCACTTAGAGAGAGCTGTAAAGCACTGTAAAGCGGTATATAAGTCTAAGCGCTATTGCTATTGCTAACAGCTCATAATTTCAGCAATATTTTTGTTAGATACTGCCTTATATTGCTTACATAACAGAACTCTGAACTTTAATTGCTTCTTAACTGTATCAGTACTGTATTAAATGGAAATCAACATTTGTAAATGTGATATTTCAATAAATTATAAACAATTTTTTAACATTATATTTTAGGATCCTAAACGTCATTTAGAAGAACATGTGGATGTGCTGATGACTTGCAACATTGTCCAGTGTTTAGCAGCAATGTTGGATACTGTTGTATTTAAATAATGACTTACTCATAAATGTTATTTGCTGACTATAATCATTCATTGTTTAAAGCACCGAGGCTAAGATATATTTGGATGTCAGAGACATCTGGCATCATTTGCAGTCTAAGAGCATCACTCTAACACCTTTTCATTTTCTTGTGCAATTACTTTGGCTATTTTTTTAATGCAAGATCTCTGCAGATTCTAAAACAATTCAAGAACCAGGTTAAAAAGTGAATTTTAATTTTAATTTTTGAAGATAATTGGCAGCACGTATATACATTCATTATTGCTATGTGGCTTTTTAAAAAGTCTGTTAAACTACTTAGTATTTTGCTGACATTGTAACTGAGAAAGAATCAATTATTGACAATACTGTACAAAATTTAACAAGGAGACAAATGCCTTTCGGTCAACTGATGATCTATAAAGACTTGGGTCACGGACATGATTTTTTTTTTCAAAAACTTACTCAGATTACAGATCCCTTTTATATGAATCACGGTTAAGTCCCATAGTATTTTTACCAGCTTGGATTCAACCTTGCAATACAAGAAAGAAAACGGAAAAGCTCACAGACAAATGCAAAACACTTTCCATGACTAACTATAGTGTTTGTTTCTAAAAGCCCCTGGATTAAAGCTTTTAAGTCAGAGGTCTGTGCCTTCAGGTAGGCTTAAACCTGTTTCTGCTGCATTCACCACAAGGAGGGTAGAGTTGCATAAGGTTTTAAAGATAATTTGAGACTGTCTGGCTCTGACCTAACAAAATAGTAATTGTTGATAGTGGTAATAGCTAACATTAATTTGATAACATTTGAACAATACTTGTAGATAAGAAGCAATAGGTTTCTTATGCAGGTGAGATACGTGCTATTAATCTTGCCAAAGTGCCAATGAAAACCTGGTCGTAAATTTTGAATCTTTAATGACATTTCTATAACTTCCACATCTGCTTTGTCAAACACAAAACTCAGTAAACTTCCCAAAAAGTACAATTTTCTGTCCCCATCCCCAACTTTCCTCCCTTCATATAGCTATAAATGGCTCTATAGTGTATGAACAAAACACAGAACATAATAAAAGCCTGGAACCAACATCTGAAAAGTTACAACAAATGTGTTACACACAAGGTCATCAAAATGTGGATATTCTTTGTCAACATACTCTGTAAATACCATTGAAGTGCATGCTAAAACATCAAATTAAAATTTATTTTTTGGGGGGGGGTTCTTTTTAACTGAAAAAAAAACTTTTTTTTAAAGAAAGTTGGGGGGGGCTTTCCAACATACGTACACAACTAAAGTATAAGGAAAAAATATTGACTGCTTTATGAGATACTGTTATGGAAACCAATTTTTAATTTGTAAATGAAATACAAGTTTATAAATGAATAAAGGAATACCAATTGCTAAGAAATAGTCTGGGTCTAATTATTTTTTTATTTGTATAATTGATAAATTTAACCATCACAGTACTTTTTATTTTTTTGTTTGTTTTTATTCTGCCTTTATTATTTTTATGAATACACATTAAAAAAAACCTAATATATAATTGCTTTATTCACTGTTCTCCCTGTATAAGTCAACAGAAATCAATTATTTGTTGATTTTTATCCTGCCTTTATCATTTTTATAAATACAACATTAAAAAACCCTAATATACAATTGCTTTATTTACTGTGCTCCCTCTACATATAAATCAGCAGAGATCTTATACAAGAGCTTAACATTATTTTCAAGATAAGGTTTTTTCTCTTTGGCATACTTTAAATTTGAAATATTTTATTTTATAAAATATCAATTTAGGTAAGCACTGAACAGAATTTCCAATAGTCATGGAGTGAAACATCAATACTCTGCAATGCTTTCTAGCTAATTAACACTTCCTTGAGGATAGGAAATGTTACCCCCTGCCTGAAGGAGGCAGTTATTAGACTTATTTTTTTATTATTTTCTTTTTTAGAAATCTTCCCTTGATCCAGCAGATCTGTGCAATTATAGGCTAGTCTTAAGACATTTCATTATTGGAAATGGTAATCATAAATATGACCTCACAGCTCCAGATGCACCTAGATTATGCTGAGAATCTGGACCATTTTTATTTAGGCTTTTGACTGGTATATAGTATTGACAATGCTTTGGTCATCTAAGTGATCACCCTTACTAAAATGGACAGGGAGAGTGCAACCTGCTAAATCTTTTGGGCACAGATTTTTTTTAATACCATCCATTATGCTATTCTGAATTGTGGCAGGATTAGGCATTTAGGATACTATTTTATATTTCTGTTCCTTCTTCTGTCTAGGATGCCACAGTGTCCCACAGAGATCTCCCATTGGCATAAAAAGTCCTGATCTACGTGTCACTGGATTCATAGTTGACATAGTGAATTTGCAAAATTATGGCCAACTGTCATCTACAATCTTTCCCAAATCAGACATGGCAGCAATTTCCCATGGAGTAGTTACATCCCCCCTTGACTGTTACTAAATATTCTGTGTGTCTGTCTTTGATAATACCTTGAAACTTAAATTGGTGGAAATGCAGAAACTAACTGGGACAAAATGCAATAATTGTGTGACACCCGCATTAAAAAATGTCCACTTACAGCTAGTTGATTACTGGGTACAATATAAGACAATGACTGATCAAACAAACAAGAGAATCTGACAGTCGAATAACTCAGCCTTGTTTTGCGCTTAATATCTGCAGGAATAAACTTGAAGATATTCCCTCAGCTTCTGATCTGTGATGGAGAGCTATTCCTGTGCCATTCCAGGCCATGAATGCACTTCATCAGAGGTCAGAAGTAATGTTTCCAAGTTACATCCTGTTTACAATTTTTTAAGTTGGCTTTAGTATTAAAACAGTTTTCATGTTAATTTAAACTGTGTTAAATCACTTTGGGCAGAAAGATGAGTTGTAAATAATGTGTACATGACACAGTTCTAATGTTAATTCATATACATATGTTCTCTATGTTACATTTATTTTAACCTTTGTTATTGTTCCTAATGCATGGTGACAGCATAGTGCACTCCAGATGTTTCTGACAGGCCTTGCTGGATACACCTGATTAGAGATGTAGCTCAAGACACCTAGAGAGAGTGATTGTACACATATCTGCTTTAAAGTTAAACTGATGACATAAAGCTGCTTAAATAAAGTGAGATCAACTTATCCATTCTTAGAAATGCTTGGAAATACTTTAGTGTCCTCTGCAAATAAGAGGAGATATGCATTTTTCCATTGTCAGCAACTCTTAGTAACTATCAAAGAGAAAACCATACACCCATCAACACTGACAGGGCAAGTTGTTGTATAAGAATAGGAACTAAACCCCACACTAATACTGATGATGTAAATTAGTAGGGTAAATGAAGGTCTGCAAGCAAACAAGTCTAGAGACACCAAATATTTTTCTCTGACAATTTTAAATGACCAAGAAATTACTATAGTTGGCAGTATAGCAAGTTTAATAACATAACTCTAACATAGAAGGTAATTTCACATCTGAAAGCAAATGATCAAGCTGGGAGAGCACCAAAGAGATTACTCTAAGTAATCTCTCACTGAAATTATCCAGCCTTTAGATCAGGAATGTCAAACTAGCAGCCCGCTGGCTGGATACCTTGCGCGTAGGCCACACCCATTTCTGTGAATGGGAAAAACATCACATGACGGCAATGTGATGCCGCGGTTTAACACCCGTGTTTTAGGTTGACCAGAACTTCTTAATTATCAACTGAAACCTATTCAGTCAATGAGCGGAAATGTAATAATGAACTATTGGGGGTCTGGATGCAGTTTAAAAAAAAAAAAAAACACCTAGAAATTGCAATAGTTCCTGCACTAATTAACTTCAACTCTAAGAGATACAGCACTCTGTTAATATTTTAATTTATCTTCCACCCTTCTTTTGGTCAGATGAGGCATTTTTTTAATGTCAAAATCTGCATTATGTTGGGCCCAGTTTAAGAATGACAGTTTGCATATGGCAATCTTTTCTCCAGTGGTGTTAATTGCTACAGAATTAACACACATGAGTATTGTCTATTGGTGATGAAAACTGATCTGAAATTTAAGCATGAAATTTGTAAGCATTAAAAATATGGATTTTATTAGCTCTTTCAAGATGTATGGCACACAAGCACATTTATGCATACATATATGTTTCTCAAAAAAAGATGGAACTATATATTAATAACCAAGAATATGGAATATAAACATTCCAGTTGAATAAACCTGGAATAAATAAGCGGGACTAGAAAACAAATTGTGAATTTAGTGTTAATCATTCAGCCGTAGAATCAAAGTATTTATATCATGCAAAACAATGGCTTCCTATGTTAAAAATCACAAGTTCTCACCATTTTTAATTGATGGGAATATTTTTAGCATGTATTCAATCTACTGATCTTCGGCTCCTTATTGTAGCTCATCTTCCATCCTCTACATAAAACCTACCATAAACCAGTTGTGACCATTAGTAGGACATCAAATGAAAGGTAATTAGAAGTTTAAACTACCCCAATCATGTCAGGTTTCTTCAAGGCTCACAAGCTATTTGGAATTTTGGAGGCCCTGATTTTTCCATTATTTCCCCTAATGTATTTGTTTAATCTACTGTTACATTCAAGCAACAACACAATTTGTTACAGCCAAGTAAATTGTTGCTCACTCAAAACAATGGAAGTGTGACAAAGTTCTTATGCCTGACATTAGTACCATAAGATTGCATTGCTCACAACTTGCACCACCTTAAAACACTAATGACTAGATTGTGGCATAAGCTTTTGCTGAAACAGACCAACAAGAACTGTTCCTCAGGGAATGTATTAATTAACTCCAACTTAGCAGCTTTGTTTTAGAGTTTCCCTTTGAAACTTCTTGTTGTTGTTGCAATATGGCAACTTCATGGGCTACAACAGAATGTCTTGGGAAACAGGAGACTGAAGTGTGTTACCACTTTGGGGCTAGAATTCTGTACTGTTTTATATGGGAGTACGGCATACACACTGCCAGATTTCTGTCCACTGATTGCATGTGGTAGACTCTGAAGTTTATGCCTGTAACAATATGGTTAAAAGAAAAAAGAAAAACTCACAAAATCTCATTCATTATGGGAGTAAGACAAGGAACTAAACTTTGTTTTATGGACTGGATATTTTTTGTTGAACTGAGTGAAACATTTTTCAGTAACCCATTAGGGAAGCATATTTTGTCATTTTCCTAAGAACTCTCATTCCTCTTTTTAAAATGTTATTCCTATCAGTATTGTGAGATTGGAAAAGATTAATTCTGGAAATGTGGAATTAACTCTCATACAGAGTAAGTTCAGCTAAGAAATACGAATATGAATTGTGGCTTTTTAAAAGCAGAGCTTGAATTCCGGGGTTTATATAATAAACCAACTCACTTATTTTAATGACTCTCCTCCCAATGTTTAATGTGCATCAAACATTGTGTGTCAGAATGACAAAAAAGAAAAGGGGGATTGTGGAACCTCAAGCAAATTTTGAAATTCAAGTAGGCAGTACAATAAATAACCTGTGATTCAACTAAAATTTGCAGTGCCAAATGCTAGGTTTCCAATCTTCCTCCACCTCTTTGTTGGAAAAACAGTCACCGTCATATGGGAAGAGATGGGTGGAATTAATTCTGGGGGTGGGGGACCTGGTATTCTCAATTTAGCTGTAATCTAAAACATTTTTTTTAAATGGTAAAGAAAAACTGACCACTTACAATACCGTACCTATCTTGCCCCAAATTGCCAACCTGTGATTAGTGGAACGGACAGCCAATCAGGGACCATCCTGATCTCCACAGCGAAAAGTAAAAGAGGAGGGGGAATAAGCGCCTCGGCCAAGGGCTCCTTCGATGCTCGGAGAGTCCGATTCGCTCCTTTTCTCTTGCTTGCGGTTATGATTATCGCCACCGTTACGTCTGCTATTATATATCTTTCCTATGCTTTTTTTTTTTTTAAATGTGGTTAAAAACCCCGGAGACAATCCGGGCAAGTTTC
>JANHJO010009551.1:0-12811 GCA_032468235.1 Pseudoxyrhopus heterurus
ACTTCAGGAAGTCCACAAGTCTTAAAGTTCCCAAGGTTGGAGATCCCTGCCCTAAATTACTATGAAATAAATCTATTTAGAATATAATGGCATGCATACATGTGTTCAGAAGTAAAAATTACATCAATCAATATAATTTTTACTTATTAAAAACATTTCCACATTAGACTTCTGCCCCATTTTGAAAGCAGCTACAGTCCTCAGGGTTCAAGATAACATCAGCGTGTTCAAGACCTGGGCACATTGATTATTTCTTAACATTTGTGCATTTGAAACTATAGTAAAGCTAACCATATTAAATGTATGGGATATTTCCTCATTTTCAAGGATTCTTGTTTTACTCCAGATTGTTGTTATTGTTTATCTGAAAAGATTCACTGAACATAAAATAGGGACTAAGGGATATGTACTCTTTTTAAAGTAAAACCTTTTGTGCATAATGAGCCAAGGGAATTTTAAACTGATCTGGTTTGCTCCTTGTTCTTGATAATGTGATGTCAGCAAAAGTTAAGATGATTGTGAATCATTTTCAGATTGCTTTTGAGGGAATGTAGAAGTACAAAAGTTGATAGCATCGAGATATCTAGGACTGTAGGCACAGGTTTTTTTGACACATCTTTTTATTTCTACCAATATCAAAAACAGGTTCTGCACATTTTCCTTTCAAAATCAGCCCACAAATATTGCCTGCTTCGTGCTATGAAGTCTAGCAGATGGAAGTTCTCTGTGGTTGCATATATATCATAATTGCAATATATGTCAGCCCACAGCAGCCTGCTAGCATCTGACCTCATCATGGCCTTTTTAAGGTTCTAAAGTAAAAGTCTTTTCTATATAACTTCTGAGATTTTTCTTCTTCTTTTCTTTTCTTCATTCTCATATGCAACCCTTTCTTATTCATTTAATGTATGTGGTGTATTATAGATGCAAATTTTGTGCCCAACCTAGGGACACAAAAGAATATCAACACCTTTACTAATAGTTTATGCAAAACATTAAGGCTGAAGGACTTCTACAACAGGCTGAAAAAGCATTTTAGTTAGTGCAAAAAATAGAGTGAAGCTCTTCCTAGTTGGCAAGTTGTGTGTACATGTACAGAGTATGATGTTTTGGCAATACATTTGCACACTAGGAGTCAGTAATATAATTATTCTGTGACTTATTGTACTGCCAAGTTTGAAAAAAATCAAAGAAAGTTCATTCTGCCCAGCATCTCCACTCTCCCAGTAGTCAATTTATATATACTGTATCTCAGGGAAACCTATAAGCAAAATTCAATTACCTTTAATTAGTTTGGATTTTAAAAACTAAATCTATAGATCCATTCTTAAATAACATTTATTGATGGATATTTATCGTAAGAATAAATAAATAAAAAGAAGGTGACTTTTCTAGGAAAATCTTGGACTGATGCAGCACTCTGAATTAAAGTCGTCTTTTCTTAACTTTGCAGTTTTAAGATGCTATATAACAGATAATATACTAATAAGTTCTAGTAAATTACCTAGAGTTGAATGACACTTGAATATTTACTAAGATGCATTCTTATAATATAGAAATGTGAATATGCATAAATCTCACACATTAAATCCCACTGCTTTCAAACCTGTGTTAATTAGGCCAATATAATACAGCCAGTGTTACTACTCAAAACATTTTAGTTGGAAGTATACCACATATATTAAACATAATTGCAAATAAAACAAACCATACATCTCTCTGTGTGCATGTGGGGTGGAGTGTTACTTACAGTATATTCTAGATTTTTTTCAATGCCAGCAAGTTTCATGTATGAGGTTGTTAGACAATATTTTATCCAGCCACTAAAAGGTTTCTGGACAGACATGAGAACTTTAATGATAGTTTGTTGAATTAGACAAACAGTTGAATTAACTAACTAAACCGTAATCTGTAGTGTGCATGACAAACTGGCTGTGTTTCTATAACACTGGAAGTTGAATCTTATCTAAACTTGCTTTGTTGTTTGGGGTGAATTCACTAAATCTGCTTAGCTTCCTCAAAGTTCCTATATCTAAGTTATTTGCCTTGAACAATTTCCAATGAAGTTGAGGAAATTATTAAAAATCCAAGGGTAGTCTTCCTCATTTATAAAACAAGACATCCTAATTCCATTCAGGTAGGTCCTTTGCAGAGATGACATCTAGACTTTGGAATATTTTGCACAAAGAGTCTGCCCAAGCTGTTGTGAACTTCTCATAAACTGAGAAGTTATGTTCTGCTAATTGACTATTTTTTATTCAGGTGTATTAACTCTGACCCTTTGGCATGCTTTTTCTTATATGCCATTCCAATATTCTATGATTTGTGGATTCATTATTTGTATGAACAAGTTCTGTTTTGTTCAAAGATCATCTTTAAATACAAGATTAAATCAATCTATAAACTAATTATCCATCTTTTCTTGAGCAAAATTGGCTAGAATTTGTAGTCTTCTAACTGGGGCCTGTAATTTACAATCTAGAGTTCTTCCTGGTATTTACTTTAGCCACTAATGGCATCATAGGGTTTGTATTTTACTACTCATCAAAAATAAAGCCTATCTCATAGGGAGTTTTCTTTTCTCATAAGTTCCATGGAAACCTAAATACCTTTGAATTTGCATCTGCAGGACCATAGTAGATGCATAAATTCCACTTTCTTATGAGTAGCCATAAAAGGTTTGTCTTGTAGTGAGCTTTTAAAGCTATGGCATAACATTCATTCCAGGGCTTTTCCCAGAGAATTTGTTAGGCTGTGGTGTATCTAGCCCAACCTCCTTGTCTGCTTACAAGAAGTTCCTATAAATCAGTTGTGTGGCTTAAAACTCCATTGCCTAAGGAAATGATTCATACTTAAGATATAATGGATGAAAACAGAGGTAATGGGCACTGTAAGCAGTGGTATCGAAGTTTAATTTGTCTTCATAAAAAAATATCTACAGCTATTACAAACAATGGAAGAAGAATTTAGAAAAAACATGAATGTGTTTTAAAAGTTATAATAAAATGTTTATATGGAATACCTAATTTTTTTTCCTTTTTTGTGGCCAATTTATTGTACAACAAAAGTGAGTAAGCACTATGAAAGATGAACATATATCTGGAGAATACCAGATTGGATTGGAGATAACTGACATAGATCAGAGAGAGAGAGAGAGAGAGAGAATGGATCTCTAACACCTAAGCCAGGGGTGTCAAACTCATGTCGTCACAGCAGTGTCACATGACATATCGGGACTTTTTTCCCCTTCGCTAAACTGGGTGGGGACGTAGCCAGCACATGACGTATCCAGCCCGCGAGCTGCGAGTTTGACAGCCCTGACCTGAGCTAAGATTTTGTTGCTACAATTTCTATAGCAACTTTAATGCACTGTTCTGGGCTCGATGGTGTTGTTGAGAAGTCTTCAAAGCCATTCTTCCATATATTGTGTTATAATAATCAGCTTCAAAACTTCCAGGGTATGGTTCACAACGAACATCATTTTGTCCAGAAGATAATTTATGCTTGCAGTTTCCAGAGGGGTTACTTTAAAGCGACATGCTTTATATAGTCCATCTGAATATTTTCCACATATAAAATTATGTAATTCTAGTGTTACTGCCCAAACAATGAAACATTGTGTTCATACTGGATTGAGCAAACACACGGGCGACTTATTGCTCTAGGGACAAGTATGGCCTGCAGATCCTCCTCCTCACTGCTGAAAATTGGTAGTACAATTTCTCAGAGTACGAATGTAAAAGGCACATAAAACATAATTGCATTAATTACATAATTGCAAAAACACATTAGAACCATAATTTGTCTGGTACCTTAACATAATGTAAAAAAAAAATGACCTTCTGAAAACCAACAAGCAGAAGAAGGGAAAAGCTCCCACCAACTCACCTATCTAGTGCCCTTCCCACTATTGTCACTAAGCTCTCCCAAAATAGTAAAGAGGAGGAACCTGCAGCCACAAGAAAGCTCTCCACTCAAGCTGTACAGTGCTGCAAAAATACATAAACTTCCCCATACTTGAGAAGATGCACAAGACTTTAATGACTTTGAATGTACTTTGCGCTGCTCAGAAAACAGTTTGAAACAATATATTTTGAAAATGTGACAAAAGCTTTAATTGGCTTTGATTTGTCTGTGTTAATAGACAGCACAAGTGCTGGAGCCCATGGAAAACAAATTTGTTGTCCCTTTTGTCTGCTGTGCTACATAATGAAATAAAAAACTAAATTATTTCCAATTAAATATAATTGGCAGATGAGCAATGGTAAAATACAACAGAGCCTACCATTAGCAACTAAAATTGATCATCTTTTCTGTGTATTTAGTTAACTCTTATCCGCTGCCTCTTTTTTCTTTGTCTTACTCTTTCTTTTTTCTTTCTTTTTTTATTTATATCAAGACCATTTTTTCCAGCATAAGTTTGATGCAGTAAAGCATTGTTGTCTTCTCTCTTTTTAAAGCCCTGAACAAATTTCCTGTGATTCTGGTCTATTCTTAGCCTTTTGTTATCTTATTTTTTCCATCAGTTCGTATTGAGTTTGCCTTATCAAGGGGTGTGATCAATCTAAGGTAATGAAATATGTTCATAATTAGTTAAGACATCATTATGCCAAATACATAATATGTATGTATTAATGATGCAAATATTACTTATTGGGGAGGGAAGAGAAGGGTTTACAAGTAAAAGAATTATTTATTTTTTTCCAGTGCTCTGATACTCCTTCTCTGATTTTTACTAACAGATAATAATGCTTCATTAACAAAAGTTAAAAAATTAACAGCTTTATTGAAATATAAACATTGTGTATTTTAATTCGCAGCTATAAAAGTTAAGCATGAAGATTTCTTTTGTACTCCCCAGTTTGCTTTGAGCTGGGATAGCCTGCCAACTAACATCCTGTGCTTGCCAGTTTCCAAATGTCAAGGGCAGTTTATGTTGCATTTTATTGAGGTCTGCAGAGGAAGAATCATTGTGCTTTGCTACTTTCCCAGCTCCTGTTTGCCTCCCCCCCCCACTCCAGTACAATTCCATAATATACTTGTATGCAGATATCAGGATATCCAATCACAATCACTGCTGACCAAACTAATGGGGTTAATACTTAGCACCTTCCCTGGTAGCGCCTCTGTAAATCCAGTTACTTTCTTTTATTGGAGTAAATGGCTGCCATTCACTTTGGTAGGTAACATGAATGAATAAGGTACCTGTTGCAAATTGCCAACATTTAAAGATCACACTAGGTTCCTGGGGGGACTGAGGTACATAGTTCTACCTCTGATGCCTGAATGTATTCATTTTTTAAAAAGAACCTGGACCATCATCTCAGCCGTGAAAACTCAGGTGATTTGAAACATAACTATATCTCAGTCTAACATTCCTCAAAGCATCATTGTTTTTGGAAAAAAGTATGGAAAGGAGGAAAGCATCATTGTTTTTGGAAAAAGGTATGGAGGAAAGCAAGATTTAAATCCAGCAAACAAATAATAAATAATTTTACCAGTGTAAATGTATGTTAACTAGCCAAAGGTAGACAAACCAAAATAAAAAATTGTAAATCTTTTAGTAGGGATAAAAAGAATGTGTGTGGCATCTTTTGACTTAAGAAGACACAAGTTATACAAGTCTAGCCTGAACCATCTATTCAGCTGGACTGATTTAGGAACTCGTGTCATAATAGAGATATAAATTACTAGGAAGTTTAGAAAGTGACATACATTTTTATTCCCCACCCCTAAATACATGTATGTCCCTGCCACCTCTAGTTAACACAGTAATTAGTTGTAGTTGGCTTTTGAAGGAAAAAAAAAACCTCTATTGTAGTCTTCTCCATTCAGTTGTCATGTAGCTTCCCCAGCCCACGTGTCTTTGAAACTCTGAAGTTCAGCATAGCTGGAGGACACCAAAGTGGAGAGGGCTGTCACAATGTACTGTACCCCTAGAGATAAAGAAAGCCTGTCAAACAGCCTACAAAGAGAGTGTGAGAAATCTAGTTGTCAACATACAGTACTCCAGCTTCTAATAATAAACAGACTGAAGTTGCTTGTAAGCTGATTATTAAAGGACAAATACAAGCATGCCCTTATGCACAATAGCAAATCTTTTGGTTCCCAACATGAAGAATTGAGCTAAGGACTTTTCTTTTTAAATTTAACTTTTATCATAATGTAAAAAAAATGTGTGTGGGGAGGAGGGGAAACTATAACAGTAAACTTTTTAAAAATATGAAAAAAATATGCATACCTATTTATATGCCTAAATATTGATGGGTTTGTATATGTCTTAAATATTGAAATAGGATAGGGAGCAATACATTAAGCAGAAAATCTGAACTGATATCTTAAAGCAGAGAAACAGCCAAGAACAAAATTGTGTTGTTAAATAACAAAAAAAGTCAAAAATGATTCAATAAATAAGACTCAAAATTACTGTCTTTGTAAGGGTATAAAGCCAGATTAAAAAACAAAAAATTAAGAGAATGAGATGCTTTCAGAAGGTGTGAAAGATCACCTGAGTGGTGCAAATGGGTGTGGAGTCTTCTTGGAACTGTTGAAGGGACTGTGTTGTAGACTGGAAATGGATGATGTCAAATCCCTCCCCTTCTGTTGAGAGAGGGCTGTTCAAAATTGAACACTTAGATGACCCTGAGGACACAGATAAATCTCCAAGTGCTTCAACGACCCTCTAAAAGAATGCAAATGACCAGCTGTCTGCAAGGTGTATAAATCCTTCCATTCCACACCTTCCAGTCACAGCTGAAGAAGCAAAATGTCTTCAAAGAAAAACCAGAAAGTCCAGTTGCCTCTTGAAAAAAGCACTTTTGGGACAACCATGACCTGGATGACTGAGAATCTCCATAGAGCAATGTTATGATGTTTTGTTATTTTGTGTCCCAGTATTAACTGACATCAAGAACATACTGGTATTTTCTTTTCCTTCTGCTTAGAATCTTTAGGCCCCTCATGGGTCCAGTTCTAAAATCATAAAGTCATTTATTTTTATGAAATTAAGATAGCCAAAAATAAATCTAGTTCCCAGAGGAACTATTTTTTATAGTTAATTCCAAAACATTATAGCAAAAGGCGGTGCAGTTGCTCAGCAGTTAAGATACTGAATTTGTTGTCTAGAAAGCCAGCAGCCCAGGTTTGAGACTGGAGCTCCATGCAGCAGAGTGAGCTCCTGTCCTTGCCCCAGCTCCTGCCAACCTAGCAGTTCAAAAGCATACAAATGTAAGTAGATAAATAGGTACCACTTCAATGATAAGGTAACAGTGACATCATGCTGGCCACATGATCATGGATTTGTCTTTGGACAATGCTGTCTCAATGGCATCAAAATGGAGATGAGCACCTGTCCCCTATAGTCGACAATGACTAGCAGAGTAAAATCCACAGGGATTCCTTTATCTTTTTACCTTTTTTATTACAGTAAAAACCAATATTCCAAATTTGACTGGACCCTTAATCCATATATAACTTTCTTAGATCAAACCTTGTTTAATTTTTTTCTGTTTAGTTCAAATCCTTTAAGTTCTTAAGTTTATAATTAATTTTTATTTTGTTCAGTGTGAAACTAAACTCACCGGAGACTTTTCAAACTTGCTATTCTGAAGCTCTCTAATAATTGCCTAAATTAATAGGCAATTTCTAAAAGTGGTCAGAAAGTAAGTCTTACAAATTTAGTGTACTTTAAAAGTTTCCGCTGGGATTGCAAGCAAGATGAATAATCTGTTTGTCTCCTGATGCTCAAAGCCATGGAAGATCGCTATCTTAAAGCATCTTTGTGAGGAGTAGCTGTCCAAAGCACATGTGGGCAATCTCCTATCCGGTCCTTATCTGAAGTGGTTCCAAATAACTGGTCTTCTCACTAGTTCTTCGGTCTTTTCCATTGTCATTGGCTCTGCTTTCATGGAGATGTCTTCAGTTCACCATGCCTCCCCCTGAAGTCAAGATAGTACATTTCAAAAAACTCTAGGTAGTTCTGAGGGCAATTGTAGTTTCTATATTAATAATCCTAGCTTTTGACATCACAACTTATAGAGCCAGGAAAAACTGTTATTTGATAGAGTTGAAAGAAAAGGAGTGAGAATTTCCATGATAAAACAAAGTGTTCATATTCTCTCTTTCAGTCTAGAAACAAATGTAAAATATCTGAGTGTCAGTCAGTTATTACCGCTGTGACCATTCTGCCAAAATTAAGTTTGCAGTTTGTGCTAATTTGAATTGGAGTTAAGTAACAAGGGTCTAATAGGGTTAAAAGATTGCTGCCTGTTTTTCAAAGCTCAGTACAGTTCAGCTAATGATTTCAATTATCTCATGGCTGATTTTATTTTTGGAAGCAATCCTGATAAGCTACTGTGGGCAATATTTTTTCATCTACTGTGTAAAAAAAACATTCTTGCAGGTTGCACTTCTGTTCACATACTACAAATATATCACTTTTACTATAACTTGCTTTTTTGTAGCAAGTTGAAGCAGATTTGGATATAGTATAGAACTCTTACATTAATAGAACACTTTTGTCCACCTTGGACCTGCTGAATATTTAATGCTTACTCTGGAAATTGACTTAACAAAATAATTACATCTCTAAAATGTTCTTATCCGTTACCATATATAATAAGTTTAATGTGAATAAGGCCATAGATAAAAAAATCTGTAGAGCCAGTTAGTGTAGTAGTTAAAAGCACCCAGCTAAAAGAGATCATGAGTTCTAGTCTTGCTTTAGGCATAAAGCCAACTGGGTGACTTAGGCTAGTTACTCTCTCTCTCTTTCTCAGCCTTGGGAAGGAGGCAATGGCAAAGATTGGCTCAAAGGCATAAAAGAAAGTATGAGTGAAAAAGAAGGAGCTAATATAATGATTTGCAAAAACCTGGGGCTGAATTTACGTATTCTTGAGAAAGTTCAGAATTCTAAACTGATATGCCCTGGACATCCTCATCTGGCATCTGGTTCATAGACTAGAGTTTCCTTATCCTTAGTTGAGATACACAAAAATTAAAACCACACAAAAGATAACCTTCATTCAATTTTTGAGTCAGCTGTGTTGAAACCATAGTACAGTCTTCCCAACCACACTTTCTGGGAATTCTGAGAGATTGTTAGCTTGGGAAAGGCTGACATAGTACTGTATATGTGCTAACTTACACTGGTGAGATATAAGGTCTATTATTCCAACCAAAGATTGCCAGTTTTGGTTGGGGTGACATTACCTAGCTACTTCTGCTTGAAAAGTAAAGAGATTTGTCAAAGATTTGTGAAGGAAAATGTTGTGCTTTAAAAAATAGATGTGATAGTATTTTGAAGATCTTGAAAAGACTTTGAAATTATTTATCAGAAAATGAATGAACAGTTTTCCTTGGCATTACTTAATTCATTTCTGCTTGGAAAGTAAAGAGGTTCATCAACAACTTAAGAAGGAAAATGTTGTTTTAGTGTCTTTGTAGGTATTTACTATAAAATGAATGAAATTGTTAACAGGTCCTCCTAAATGTAATCTTAATTTCCTGAAGGCCAACATTGTTAGGTTCATAATACCTGTACAAATGTCTTCCACCATTTCATCTATCTCAACATTGCAAGATTCAGTAACTCTGACACTGCTATATAATAGGATGCACTTAAGGTTATCTGAATAGGCAAAGGAAGATACAGAAAATTGGAAAAAAGGTCAAATTGGAGGGGGGATATATTGTTTAACTTTCTTACTATTCACAACAAGAAATTGCAGTGAAAAAGTGAAAAATAGCTTAGGCAAACATGTATATGAAATTAGGTTTTCCAAATGGATGTGATAGAGTTAGGAGGCAAAAGCCTTTTGTGTGTAACTGATTGTGGTCTTTTCAATTTCAGGCAGCAGCAAAAATCCTGGGAGGGTACTTGTAAGCCCCTCAGAGTTACATTGAGGTAAGAGGGGCGGCCTATACATTTTATAAATAAATAAATTGAGGTCACAGACCTAAGCTTTTAACTTGTCATTGGCACTTACTAGGGAAGTGCTACACTGCCCAGAAAAACTGTTCAGGAAGAGACATTCAAAAAGCCTGACAATATTTGATTTTAGGGCTATGCCTGGCAGAGGTAAGAGCTGAGGACAAAAAAGATGACATTTTACTGAGGGTCTGATAACTCTAGATGGAATAGATTGGGGGGAAGAATGTGGTTGTGATGTATGAGAAGAGGAAGGGTAAACCGAGCAATGAGAATAAGGGGAAGTTCATTGGGGATGCAGGCTCTGCTTAAGGCTTTAAAACTTTGATCTTTTTATGAGTCCCAGAGTAGATGACCTATTTAATATTTCCTGTTTCTTATAAGTACTTCATACTCAAACAGCTATTTTAGTTTCTAGAAACCATCTGTACCATACACTTGCATATTATAGTCTAATAACACTCTTAAGCGTAACCCAGCCTCAGAAAAAATTAATTACAATCTGTATTATTTAATTACAATTTACACTTATGACCATTGCAAATTGCCGCATGATTACAATTCAAGTGTTTGGCAACAAGCTCACATTTACGATCAGTTTGTAGTCATGTGATCATGATTTGCATTTATTTATTTTTGCTAGTTTGCCCATTGGAAAGCTGTATTTGCTTAATGATTTGCTGTAATAACTTGCTTTGTTACCATTGTAAAAAATAGTTATAAAATCAGGTCTGGTCATGTGGCAACTCACTTAAACTCCACCCTAACTTACTACCAAAATTCTAATTTCAGTTATGTGAGGACTAGCTTATATAGAGTTAAAAGAATAGGGAGTCTTTCACTCTTAGCATTTGATGTTCCTTTTCATATCAGTCTTCTTGCAATTTAAGATGATACCAACCTATACTAAATATAGGTTGGTATCATTGGTAGCTATTTGAAAGCATAGATTCCTGATTCAGAATGTGTACAGCAATCATAAGAGCTCATTGAAATGGTCATTTTCAAGAGGTACGTTAATGGAAAATCATCCTGATCTATATTTATATTTTCTCATTTCAGAGTGAAGCATGATCAGTTACAAATGGGAAAGTTCAAGGTGTGAGTAAGGAGTACTTTTTTTGAGTAAATATACAGAGGTTCATATTGATATCTTTCTGCTAGTGATTGAGGGAGATACACCTTAAAACTTCAGCTAAAAGACCTTTGTACTACACTTTGGCTACCATTACATTATTTTTTGCAGAAAAGACAAAACTTACTGTATATACTTGAGTATAAGCCGATTTGAGTATAAGCCGAGGTCCTAATTTTACCTCGGAAAACTGGGTAAAGTTGTTGATTCAAGTATAAGCCGGAGCATCAATTTAAGCCCGAAAATCAGCTGATTTTGGGGCCTAAGGTAATGCACGCGCATCAATTTGGGGCTGGAAACCAGCAGATTTCGCCCGAACCAGTAGCTAAATTTAGCTGAACCGATAGCTAAATCAGCTGATTTTTGGGCCTAAGGTGATGCACGTGCAGCTTGCGTTTGGCACGTGCATCACTTTAGACCCAAAAATTAGCTGACTTGAGTATAAGCCAAGGGTGACTTTTTCAGCACATTTTGGGTGCTGAAAAACTCGACTTATACTTGAGTATATACAGTAGCTTTTGGTATGCAGTTTTTAGATTATGTAAATAGTTGACTTATCTACAGGCAGATCTCAGCAATGCAGGTTTAGCTTCTGGGTAATCATGTTTTTGCAAACCTGTAGATAACCTGTCAAAAATAAATGACTGATGGATACAGTGAAAGACTGGTCTAAGATTAAAATCTTGAGGTTTTCCATACACAAATGAATGATAAAGACCCTCTATACTCCATATTATTTGTACTTCTCTAGCATCATTGTGACTCACATTTTAATTCTATACATACATTAACATAAATGCAGAAAAAGTGCAAGGAAGCAGTGATTATATGGAAGGAAGTGTGCAAGTGTGCATTCTGACAATTGAATTGACAATATGGCTGAGGAGGGATTCATTCCTTCAAGGGTAACATGACAAAAGTCATTAATAAATATTACAACTTACTTCAGAATAGAGAGTTATAAGAAAGAAATGGTGTTTGTTTATTTATTTATTCACTTGTAGATTGCCATTCAGGATTTTCTTTTTCTTTTAACCTTGTGTGTGTGTGTGTGTGCGCGCGCATGTGCACGTGCACGCACACACATGATTGATTGTTTATGTGGCATCAAGTTGGTGTCAACTCTTAGCAACCACAGGAGATGTGCTGTAGATATAATCTATTGTTGAGCTATATTCTGTCTAATAGACAAATTAGCATATATTTTCTTGAATGTGCACTTGGTGTCAAATTTGAAATAACCTGAGTTAAATTTTTGAAATAGCCTGGTACAAAAACTAATTACAAAATGAATGTATCCTAGAAGAAGAAATGCATTACAGAAGAAGAGAACAGATTTGGAGTCTGGTCTCCATAAAATATATCAATGTAAAAATGTTGGATGTCATTTAGCAATATTGGCTACATTTAAATTAAAAAAATAAGCAGATGAAATTGTGACCAGATACCTTAAAGCCACCTCAGTGTCAAATATTGATGAGTCATTAGAGGTTTTCAGAACTTCAGAGTTCTTTCTAGCTCTCTTAAATATGAGTAAACTAGCTGATTACCCGGCCTTGCTCGGGTTTTTTTTTTAAAGGAAGAGAGGAGAAACAACCCCCCTTCCCTCTCCCCCCTTCCCTTCAGCTGAGGTGCTGCTCCTCATCATCATCTTGTTCCCGCTTCTCCTCCTCTTCATCATCTTGTTCCCCCGCCTCACTATCCTCGTCATCATCTTCTTCCCCCTCATCCCCCTCCTCTTCCTCATT
>JANHJO010009556.1:18271-28400 GCA_032468235.1 Pseudoxyrhopus heterurus
GTTTGGTTTGAAATAAAAACTATACTATACCTTTAACTGGTGCCGATCCGGGTGTTTGGAGCGTGGGACAGAACAGTATGTGTGTATGTGCTTAATCTGTGCTGTGGTAGCACAGTAGTTAGAATACAGTACTGCAGGCTACTTGTCCTGACTGCCAGCTGCCTGCAGTTCAGCAGTTCAATTCTTACTGGCTCAAGATTGACTCAGCCTTCCATCCTTCTGAGGTCAGTAAAATGAGGAGCCAGATTGTTGGGGGCAATATGCTGACTCTACAAGCCACTTAGAGAGAGCTATAAAACACTGTGAAGGGGTATATAAGTCTAAGTGCTAGTGTTATTGCTATACTATGAACCATGGACATGTATATGATTTGGTTGATCTAGTATACTTATCTTGACCTTAACATTATGTGGATCTAAGGAGCTTTGCAGGACATGAAGCTCACTTTTTTTCTTATTTATTCATTTATTATCCTACCTTTATTAATTTTAGAAATAAGCTAGAGAACATACCTAATACTTCTGCCTCTTCTTATTTTCCCCACAACTCTATGAGGGAAGTTAGGGTGAGAGAGAAAATGATTAGCACAAAGCCACACAGAAGGTTTTCATGTCTAAGATGGAAATACAACTCATGGTCTACCAGTTTCAAGCTTATCCATTAGACCAAACTTGTTCTAACATGGTCTTTCTAAAGTCTATTTCATCTCCTGACTTTGGAATGTTAAATTTACAGATAATGTCACAATATCTAAATATTGGTTCAAGGCTCAGCTATATTAATGGACATTAAAGTACTGTTGGCTCCAATTTGAGAATGAGGTACTATTTTCATTACCGTCATACCATATCCTCTACTTTCTATTTTGCTTTATTTAATATTATTAAAGATTAAAGATCTATAAAGATAATATTAAATAATATAAAGAAATTGGGCGAAACATTTTATATAAAAGGAAATGGGGATCTTTTAAGTAAGTATTAATATGACAAGAGGAAGACAATAATACATTTAGTTTTTTAAAAAATTAACATAAATATATCCATAAGAAAAGAATTAGTGTAAATCCCAGGTGCTTTAAGAAGAGATAAGTGGATATTCTTCCTTCCTTCTCATAGTGCAGTTGGATGAAAATAATATGACTACCAGATAATGTAATGGCAAACACATTGATTTCTTTTCTGAATATCTTACATTCGTTCACTTTTTATTTTGGAAGGAATGGATATAACCCTGGTTGATACAATTTAAGATACTTTACAAATTAAAAAAAAATATGACATTATACTAAAAATCTATTCAACCTTCAAACATACCAAGTGGGATGATATTGTTTTGCAAATAATTGGCTCAAGCAGACATCATGTTAAAGTGCTGTTCTGCAGGCCATGCGTTGGAAGGAAAGTAGGCCAGCAAAAACTGCATTGCTCTCCTTGCTGATCTTTTCCAGTAAGAAAGCTGATTGATGTTCTCTTACTATTTTACTGTGAGGAATGCCAAGGAATGCAATAGATAGAAAGGATACCTCTATTGAGTATCATCTGCTGGCAGGGAACCAGCCACAGTCACTCTCCATAATGTATAATTGGGCTGACTTTGGCAAAGGTCGGCAAGTATCTGGCATGGAATGTTAACAGCCAGGTGTTCAATCCCTCCTAGAGGCCAAGCAAAATCTTCTAGGTAGTAGAAGTTGGAGGTACAAGAGTACTTAGAGCACTCTGAAATGGCCATTAAGGATTTAGCACACTCCAGTCTTTAACCATCAATAAAATATGCTAGATGGGGTCCCTGGAAAAAAATGTGGTGGAGCAAGAAGGAAGAATACAAAAAGTAAATATGATTTTAAATTGATCAGCTGAGGACTAGGACTAAGACAAAAGCAACTTCATGAGGATACCACATAACACCATTTTCTGTGACACATATACAGTACACCATGGTTTGGAGAATTGGCTCCACCTTAGGGACTCTCTGTATGTTTTCATACCCTTGTTAAAAATTTCTTCTTCGTTGTTTTAATGTTTTACATTATGTTGATTATTGCTATGTAAACCACCTAGAGTCACTATGTGAAATCGGTGACTATACAAATGTGATAAATATTTCAAGTCTAATGTACTTACAATTTGTAGTGTATCATGTTGGCAATCACTTGTATACTGAACTTATTAAAATCCACTAATAACTGCTAGTGCAGCCTGTACAGTTGAAAGACTTCTAATGAAATTATCTCATCTGAAAGCATATTGCTAAGCAACACACCTAGGTGATTATTTTTGTTTGTGTTGTCCCTAAACATCACAATTCTCCAAACATTTTCAAGAAGGAACACTTCTTAATTGACCAATGTAACCCTAATCTGTTCACTGTCATGCTTTGAAATTCACTAGAAAGATATCTGCTTAGGTGACACTATACAAAAAAAGATCTGGAAAATGTCAAATTGAAGTTTCCCAGAAGAAACTTCAGACAACAGACCTTCAGCATGAATCCAAATAGCCAGAACAAATGAAGAACAGAGTAATTAACACACAATATTAGACCGAGGATACAGAATAAACATTAGGTACTGTTATCTGCTTTACTTAATTACCAATGATTTTTTTTTAGTATGGAAATAAAAGCCCAAAGATCAGTATATGCTTGCACTATATATTCTAATCCTATTTTTCAGGATTTTAAATTTATAGGATCAACACTGCACATCAAACAGAAGTCATGTGATTTACCCATAGTTCTTCTGCCCACTGTGGCAATATGATCAAGAAAGCTTCTGCAAGAATGTAATCTAAAACGGAGTTCATTCTACAAGCCTTTTTAGACACTGTGAGATATCCACAAAATGGAACAGTTTAAGTTGAGCCTAGTACATTCACTAAAACAAGTTATTCCCTACTTGTGTACAATAATTGAATATTATAATATACAATATTATATTGTAATATTATAAAATTATAAATATAATACTTACAATATAATATAATTAGTATAACATATACAATTATAATATTAAATTATAGTCAACTCAGGAATTACTACCAATAATAAACAAAAAATATAGGCATGCACCAAGAACTCAGAAAAAAAAGCAAAAATTAACTGATCAGCAGGATGCTTTTATTCTTTGTCCTGCATTAGAAACCATTAACTACCTCAATGGGCAAAGTTATCCCATTTCTTTTAGTAAGAAATCATCACCTGCATATCAGTTGTTCACAATGTAAGAATAACAATAGATTTAATAACTACTTGATCAATTCAGTGCCTAGTTGTATGAGAGTAATGTTATGTTAAAGGAACTTGCTTACCAAGCCCTTTGGAATCCAGCAATGGTACTAAGATCATTACTGAAATACTTTTGCTGAAAGAGCCTGCTAAATCTGGCTTGAGGTGGCATATATAAGTGCTATATGATATCTGGATTATATCCCAGATGGACAGCTGGATTATATCATGTAAGTATTTCTTGTATGTATGTTTCCTTAAAAAGTGTCATTATAAGGATAAATATTTCTTGTTTTGAAATTTAAATCTTTTTACTTACAGTGCTATTTTTAATGTAGGATAAATATTTATGTGATCTCCAATTACACTATATCATATAAATTAAATTATTCACATATACATTTGAAAGCAATATAAAGCTAAGAGATCTAGTGAGAGATTGTGAGAAAAGGTATTCATTCTGCACCTAATCTATGGACTTTCACTTAGTTAAAATACGTTTCTGGTGGGGATATTCTTCTTTAGGATGCACAATGCAAAATATTTTTCACACTGTACATTGTGTCCATTTTATATTGTGTATTGTGTTGGGTGTTTTATAGTCTACATTTACTGAAAATTTGTGAAATCTTAAATTGCAAAAAAGTATTAAATTCCAGCATGGTGAGAATGATGATTCTCCATAGAAAAATGAATAAACATTTTAACTTACATCATAACATGAAGATTAAATGGGTATAAATGGTGAAAACTGTTCTGGATGAATGAATGATTTGATGAAAAATAAAATGCAGATGCTAGTTTGATATTACAGCTTCATATTACATCTTTGAAATCCATATGGAGTTTCACCCAAACCCCTAAAATCTTTCCATTAAATTCACTGTAGTTTATATTTGTTTCTTATTGGCAGGCAAATAAATGAAAGCTAGTTTAACAAAAAGTTAATTTTATAAAATTTAGAGGGTTGGATGTTAGCAGACAAATGCAATGGAACATTAAAGACGATAGATCTTTCATCGAATTAATATCCCTGGTCACTAGGATAGAACTTTGAAAAAGAAGAAACAGAGGAAACCAATGACAATAATTTCATCAATCATAATCTAATGCTGTAGATTAAATAGAAATGGATAATAATATTTATCCAATGTTTCTGATATTTACTATTATTTAATAGTTTCTTATAGTTTCCTTTTCTCCCATGGAGTTTTGTTTTCTTTCTTTGTTTCAGTTTTTAATTAATTTATTTCCATTTTTAATTAAAAAATGTAAATATTTTTGGCTTAGATTGACAGAGATGGTTTCTCTCTCTTTTTCTCTCAGGAAGTATTTGGCTTTTGCTAAGATTAGCTTGGTATGAGAACTCCCAACTAATCAAAGAATGAAACTATTCATGATTGTTAGATACTTACCAGCTCATTGGTCCATTGCTGTTATCTGCAAACTTGAGAAGATTTTAGCTGCCTGCTTGTTTGGTAACTGTTTTTCAGAGAATAAGGAGAAGATAAGAAGGAATAAGAGACAAAACAGGGCAATTAAAAGCTGTAGCTTCAGAAATAAACACATTCAAGATAACTTTTGAAACAGAAAAATGTCATGCTATGTGTGAAATGGTCATATCACTGATCTGGGAAATTGAACAGTTTGGTTGCTTACATACTGTATACATTGAATTACATGACTAACTTTTACCCATACTCTCTATATATCTTCATAACTTTCAATCTGATATGCAAAAAATAAACATTATAACAAAGAGTTAGAATTTCCATTTTGTTTAAATGATAGCAAATTATATTAATATGTAAGAATATCAATAGTCCTTACATTATAGTTAACATAAAACTGATATTTCACACTTATTGGATCCCATTAATTTATATAGAAAAAAAATATTATTCTTGGAAATAGAGTGAGAATAATTTAGTAAAATTTAATTTATAATATATAAACTACGTTCAGAAGTTGTTATATTCTGGCATGAAGTAATTATAGGTAGTCACTGACTTATGACCACAACTGAGCTTAGCAAATTTCTGTTGTCTAGCAAGACAGTTAAGTGAATTTTGCCTCACTTTACAATCTTTTCCCCCACCGTTGTTAAGTAATTCACTACAATTGTTAAGTTAGTAAGATGGTTGTTAAGTGAATCTGGCTTCCGCATTGTCTATGCTTCTCAGAAAGTTGGACAGGCGGATCTTTGACCCTGGGATACTGCAACCATCATAAATATGAGTCAATTGCCAAACATCTGAATTTTGATCATGATCACAGGAATCGCTGTAAGTGTGAAGTCATAAAGTCCCTTTTTTCAGTGCCATTGTTACTTTGAATAGTCACTAAATGAACTGTTGTATTAATTTAATTTATTTAAGTATCACCTAACCCTGAACAACACTATTGGGGCACTATTAATCTGATTTCAAATTAAAGTTAAATATTTTTGAACATCCAAATTATTTTTAATTTAATAAATAAGCAGTAGCAATAGCACTGTATCGGGGCTTGCAACCCTCTCTAAGCGGTTTACAATCTCAGCATATTGCCCCCAACAATCTGGGTACTCATTTTACCTACCTCGTAAGGATGGAAAGGCTGAGTCGAGTCCTGTGGGACTCGAACTGCTAAATTGCAGGCAGCTGGGAGATGAATACTTAATTACAAGTACAGCGTTACTTAACCAGCTGAGCCACCGATGAACACAAGAAGGTGTTTAGCTTGGAGATGAGCTCCACAGAGACAGTTCATCTCTAACTCCTCTCCTGCCATGCCTCCTGGTAGTTAGGAACCTCCGTAGACATTCCCTAGTTAACCTGGTTAGATAGGCAGAAACTGTTGGGGAAAAGTCATTTTTTTGATACCTAGGCCCCAAACCAGAGAGGGTTTTTAAAGGATGTAATCAGTTTATTGAAGAGCACTTAGAAAAATGTCAATAACCAGTGCAGCTCCCACATCAGGATTATGACTGCCCTGTTGCATTGTGGGTCAATAGAAGTTTCTCGTCCTGAAGGACAGACCCTTGTCAATTTCATTCAAAAGTTAGTAAATATTAAAGCATTTTAAGCTATAGAAGCACTCTATCCCTTACCTGTTTTTATTGTGAATAGTTTTTGTAGTATATGTAGTTTTTGACACAAAAGTTTAAATGGTTTGTGTTTGGGGAATTGAAAACCATCCTGAGAAATCTTCCTAATCCTCCTGTAACAAATAGCAAGAAAAAGATGAAACTGAACGATTACAAGCCACCAAGTATTAAGGTAAAACTTAAAGTAGTATTGGAATCTCTTTGCAATGGTTTGAAGATTCTTGAACCATGAAGTCTAAGATGCTTGAACAAGGTTTAGTTCTTTTTCCCAAAGTGAGGTTGAATGACATATCTAATTTCCTAAGCATTTGGAGTTGGACAATAAGAAATCTCTGTCAAAGTAGAATTTTTCAAGGTGCCCAGAAGTGCTAATGGATGCCAAAAAATACTCAATACTTTTGCAGATGCAAAAAACTCTCACCTTAGCTCAGTGATCCAGGAAATTACCAAACAAGAAGCACTGATTTTATTGCAAAGTTTCCTTCCCTGTCACATTATATGTTTACTAAAAGAACTTTCAAGAATTCTTTGATAACTGCCATAACTTCTTTTTGTAGATATTGTGGAAACCTGTTAGGTGCCATGCCCTGTCTTTTACTGACATGAAACCAAATCTAAGTTGGATTGCTTGTGACATTTCTGTCTAACTTATTATTTCCTTCAGAGTATAATATCAGAGGGCCGCAGGCACTGCCGAACAACTCCTTGTTATCACACTGTGCTATCTGGGCTTACATTTGTCATAGTTCAGTTAACAAGAACAGCTCCCACCGCTGCTTTGTGACCAATTCTACACTGCTTTAGAAAGAACAGCTTAGAATGTTTCATTTCAGACCTTGAGCTTCCGTTATCCTGGATCTTTTTCAACTCTTTGGCCCCTCTGATTCTCCTTGAATCTGTCCTCTACCATCTCTTTCTCCCGTTGTTGCAGGTGACATTTCCTACTCTATAGCTTCAAGCTATCCCTCAAGTACAAAGGTAGCTGAGTGAAGCAGCTTCCAAAAATACCAGCTCCCAGGAGTAGCAAACGGGTCTCAAGCCTGTGTAATAAATGAATTCATGATTCTCAATCCCTCCGGTGACATTAATAGCAGTACGAGGAGCAAAGAAGCAAGTTAATGTTAATTTCTGCAGGTAATGCATGAAAGGAGATAGGGAAAGCTTGAAAGGTCAGCATCTGCTGCTGTGCAGGAGGGTTGCAAAATTTGATTGTCCAGTAAATGTCAACACTATAGTCAGGAATCTACATGCCACCATTCCTATTTAATCTTAGTTTGCAGTCTGTTTCACAGGCAGTGATCATGCAGCATTTTTTTTTAAAAAAGAAAACCCTTGAGTTCTAAAATGGAATTGTATGATTGCATTACCATGGCAATAAGGCACCTGTAAATTACAAACTTGTCATTTAATCAGCATAAATATGGTTAGTACAAGGCTTGTGATTTTTATATCAATTTTCAGGGAATGTTGAAGAGTCCTTAATGATTATATACCATAAAAAACTGCATTTCCAACTGTTGCCATGGCATTATGTGCTCTCTTTTTTTTAAAAGACAGTGACTGGAATGTAGAGCAGATAATGAATCTAATTGATTGTCCTCTGCACCTTGCCGAGATGCTTTATTTTATCACTACTTTTCTGCAGCCTTTTGTTTTACTACAGATCAGATGCAGGACTACATTGTATAAAAGCAGTGGAGAAGAAGGCAAATCCATTTTTCATAGAGAACAAACAGGTAAACAGCTTGAAACCACCCATATTGAATCCCACCCCCTTAGAACAGATAATAAGAGCCATTGGAAGAGGAATTGCTATGTTATGTTTGGATATTGAAAAAAAATGTACCAAAAAAAGGACAGAACACAAAATGATGGCTAGTGTTTATGTTCTGTTTGTGTACTGGATTTTTCAAATGTTTAAAAATGGGATCTTTATTTAAGAATGAAGCTTGAAATGACCTCCTCATTCAGTGTTCTCTAACTGGCAGCAGCTCCTAATCTATTGAATTGGATAATTTGTAAATTGTGATTACAACGTATGGAGAAAGGATGCACCAGAAACAAATACAGCAGAAGTCATACAATATAAACAAGCGTGAACTCTGATTATCTTTTAAAAATAAAGCAAAAGCAATCATACTGATTTAAAAATCATGTTACAAGGAAAAGATGTTGATGTAAAACAAGGAATTCCTTAATTAAGAGACCAGCACTGAGAGCCGGATCTGCCTTCTGGAGCTGTCTAATGTTTTATAAAATATACTGACCAAGTAAATATTTTTAAATGTTATGTTCTGTTATTTTGAAATAAACAGATTTAGTTGGATCTATTTTGTGATGTCTTAATAGATTATTTTTAACCAAAAGTTAGATTAGTAAAATAAGTAAAAATAACAGATTTTATAAGATGATAAACAAAGAGTAAAACAAAGATAAGACCTTGCCTGCAGGCATTCCTTCAAATATGTTAATATTTCCCTTGAAAAGGGATCCAGATATTTTAGGAGAAAATGTTTATCCTAAGGATTATGGAAGAAAACATTTCAGATTGAAATTCATGACAATACAACATTTAATTGCCAATGATCCCATTTGTATTACATGCTTATCTCACTCAGCTACCGGTTCAATTGTATCGCCTTATTGGTGGTTCTGGCAGCATGCAATCTCATTATCTAGATCAAAATCACAATTTTCTTAATTTTTCCTGAAAAAAATACTTCACATCCCGTAAGCCTTCCCTTTCCCAATGACCAGGCAGATAGAGGTAGGCATGACTTGTGTATTGCAAGCCAATCAGATGAGGGGAGCATCTTCCATGGCTGACAGGATTCTTAAAAGAACTGGTGGCACAGTAGTTAAAGTGCAGTATTACAGGAAAAACACTGCCCACAGCCTGGAGTTCGATCCATCCTCAGCCTTCCATCCTTCTGAAGTCAGTAAAATGAGGACCCCGATTGTTGGGGGCAATATGCAAATAACGCTTCTACATCAGGGGTGTCAAACTCGCAGCATCACGGCGGCATCACGTGACTTTTTTCCCTTCACTAAACCGGGCGTGGCCAGCATGTGATGCATCCGGCCCGCAGGCCATGAGTTTGACAGCCCTGTTCTACATTGTAAATCACCTAGAGATTGTTGTAAACTGTTATGGGGCAGTATATACTGTAAGCCTAAATACTATTGCTATTGCTATTCATGAGTTCTGTAATAGAAAGCTTTTTTTTTCAACCATTCTTTATACCTATTTTCTCCCTTTCCCCAATTAATGAAAGCTTTAAAACTTCCCTCCCTTTGACTGCGTTGTTTTGTTTGCACTGTATGGCTGGCTTGGTGAATCTCAACTAATTTTGAAGCTGTTTGGGCTTAAGACTGTTCTCCTCCTATCCTCCTGTTGGCTGAATTATGGTGTTTGAAGAACACATTCACCCATTCTTAACCAAAGCTCAACATTGTTTTGATGTTTATCACTAAGTTTATTTTGTAATAAAAGTATGGGGGCTCTTCAGCAAAAACATGGGGTGGCAATATTTAACCCAACTTGTATCTTTTCCTTTCTCCCTCCCTCCCTCCTTCCCTTTTTCACATTTAAATGAGATTCTGGGCAGGGCACAAAAGAAATATTGTAAAATCAGTCTCCAAGTCATTTTGGTGATTCCTATATACCCCTCATTCAGCTGGTTAATCATACAATGAACTGAGCTAATTTCTATGGTTAAGATGTTATTTTGTGTACCTGTTCTTCTTCTTCTTCTTGTGCCATATCCATCATCGGACGTTGGCAATCATGTTGGCGATCCTATTTTTATCAACAGC
>JANHJO010009557.1:36674-51959 GCA_032468235.1 Pseudoxyrhopus heterurus
TTCAATTTTTTTTACTACCGGTTCTGTGGGCGTGGCTTTGTGGGCGTGGCTATGCAGTCGGCCAATCAGAGGTGGTACTTGCCACAGTCAGCCAATCAGAGATGGTATTTGCCGGTTCTCCGAATTATCGCTACCGGTTCTCTGGAACCTGTCAGAACTGGCTGAATAGCACCTCTGATCCTGACGTGTCCCCAAGTGCCCCAGGAAGGAAGACGCCTCACCTGTCGACTGTTGGCATGCTCCAGCTAGCCCTACCTCGCAAGCAGGCATCCAATTGCTCCCTCATCCTTCTTTCATTGCCCACTGCCATTAAGAGATTTTAAAATTCAGCCTTGGTTCCAAAGCAACCAATCGCTGCCCACTTGCCATGCCTAATCACCAGCTGATTGGGGACAGAGGCCAGATGGATATAGGAAAGAGGATGTGGGAAACAGCCCTTTCATCACTTCTTGAACCACACAACTTCCTGATTTCTTGAAAGCAGCCACAACTTTCCTAAATTTCATTCCTATGGTCCCAATATACCATAAGACAGCCGTTTGATTTGTCTTGATTCAATAACTGTTGCCCTATACCTTCTATTTTCACTGAATTGAAGATGGCAAACAAAGAGACATGAGAGTTTATATATAGATATATCCTTTTGTACTTAAAACTGAAAAGAAAGTATTTAGTGACTACTTAAAAGAGTATCAGATTCAAGAGAAAATACAGAAATGCAAAAATAAGAATAAAATTATATTTTAAATGGCCCACTTTTGACCTGATGCCTTGACATTTATTGGTACTATCATTTGTAGAATTCCCAGTCAATAAATACTTGAATAAAAACTTTATTCCTTTATCACAAACATGGACTACAAGATAGAAATAACATATCCTGACATATCTTAGTTTAGTGAAATAATACCCAATAAAGGAGTTCTTTCATTATATCATTTTCTTCCTAAAGACTTATCTAGATTTTGATGATGATGATTAGAGATGCCAACTATAATGAAAAACTACTTTAAATTATTTCCAGAAATTAGAATTTTTGCAATTTCAGCTTGTTATGCAGAAATAAGGAAAATGGAGTTGGATTCCCTCGTCTATATCAAATCACTATTAATATCAGACTAGCTTTCCCAGAGTTGGTTCCAGAAGTAGGTCAGCATCACTAATATAATTAATACCTTCTCTTTTTTGTATTTTTGTAAATCCTTTAAAAAAATAAATGATTCAGTATCCTTAAAAATATACCCTTACTTGGTTAATCACTGCTCAACCAAAGAAAATTTAACAAGTGGGGAATGATTTTGGACATTGTATAATTTGTATAGAAAATCTGATTTCTTGCTATAGTTTTGAAGGATGATCAGCTGATTAAAAGGACTTGTTCCTTAAATGTTTGCTTTGGTTATATATTATAAACTTTTGATGCTTCAAAGCTGACAATGTTTTGCTCGTCTTTCAAATTAATTATTCATTTGACCACCAGGTGGCCTCCCACACTGCATTGTGTATTGTATAGTTCTGGTCTGTTTTTTAAAACTTTCATAATGCAATACTTATACAAATGTCTATTGCCTAGTGGAATTTCTTTGTGGGTGTCACATTGTAGAGTTTGTAATGTTAACTTCAGGCTCTATGGTTCTAAATTTACATCAATCTCCTATCCATGGAAGTTATCTGTTGTTGAATCAATGGTAGAAATTGAATTCAGAAAAAGATTTTTAAAGATTATGGCATGGCTTAAATATGCTAGCTTTTTGCTTAAGTACTTAATTGCTTTACCTAATGACACCTAACTTCTGTCAGTATCACTTTGTTCAGCTGATTAGATAAAATGCAAAGAACAAAATCAATATAATAGCAATTCCTCAAATGTCAGTATCTAATGCCAATCACTGTAGCCTGAAAAATTACATTTAATAGGCTCACAGTATTATCGGGGTAGCCTATTAATACTGTAGATTCTTTGAAATATTTCTATCCTGCTTTCATTTTTTTAAATGCTGGACATATTAATATTTTATACTATAAATCTGACTGAAAAAAATCTGACTATGCAGTCTTGTACAGTGCAGTTTTGCAGATTTCAGTGTAATTTCTTCAGTTGTGGAGGATGACAGTCTAAAATAATGAAGATTTAGGCTGATTTTCCCAGCTCACTTAATGGGGAAATGAGACACCTAGCAAATGGAAGCTCTTTTGAGTAAATATGCATATTATTCCAATTATTATTACTTGTAATAAAGTATTTCTTTATGAAAGAAGCTTATTACAATTCTTAGGCTTCTGTTGGTTCAAATAAGTGAAATTATATACTGCTCATATTTAGCTATCTTTGTTTTCTATTTTTTGACCACTTTAAACATTACAAAGAAAACAAGTGCTACGTTTCCCTGTTGCCTTAAAAGTATCAGGAACAAACCACCAATTCGTTAGTAACATCAGTTGTGCAGTTGTGTTTTAAATGACTAATATTATTATTCATTCCACTTAGCTCCAGGAGACAATGGAAAGCTATCTAATACCTAACTCCACAGTTTCAGATGAGAAATGGACATGCCCCATATCTCCTGGTCCATAACCTGGTTCCCTACCCTACTCCATTTATTCAGAAGAAGATGGAGAAAAATTACATACAAATGTATTCAAACATTTACTGTCATATCTGGTTTTGTGCAAACACACACCCAAAGAAAAAGGCATGATTTCACCAGACAGATATTCAGATGACATTGGCATAACACATTAAGATACCAAGCCTTTTCAGATGAAATGACATGTGGAATCTGTCACATTCTGTGCCCAGCAGACCTTAATATATATTCACTCGTTTAAATCAGTAAAAAAAAAAAAATACAGTGGAACCTTGGTTCACAATCACAATTCGTTCCAAAACTTTGGTTGTGAACCGAGTTGGTTGTGAACTGAAACAAATTTTCCCATAGGGTTGTATGGAAATACGATTAATCCGTTCCAGATCCCTATGAAGTTTATGTTTTTTAAAGATTTTGAAGCCCACAAATGTGCTCTCACCTGCTCCTGCGTCCTCACCCTGCCCCGAATTGCCCGGGCTCCAGCCAATGGTATGAGGCTCGCCTTCTTCCCACCCAGGTATCGTCCGTGCGCTGGGATCGGGAATCTCCCATTGGAAGCTCCCACATCAACATTTGACTTTCTGGAAGAGTCACCCCTTTATTGGTCGCCGCTCCAAGATTGATATCCTATGCCGCCCTGTCATTGGTTACGATCGGGCAGCCACTGAAGCACAGCAGTGATGGCTCAAACATTCTGACAGCCTTCCAATGACTGCTGCTTTTCAGGGCACTGCTCAGCGCCGATTTCTACTTCCACCTCTGGCCCCAAATGCGGCGTAGCCTCAGTCTGGCCAACACAGCTGGACCATGCAGGGAAAATGGCTGCAGCTGTGTTTGGTCATGAACCAAGGATTTGTTCGGGAAGTAAGGCAAACATTTAGCTCATTTTTTGGTCGTGAACCGATTTTGTCATGAACTGAAACGTTCATGAACCGAGGTACCACTGTAAATGGAAAATTGGGATGGTACAAACTAATGCATAAACCTCCTGCAATAATTTTACAATAATACATTCAAGTCCCACATAGGTCTCATGGCATGCTTAGAAAATGTAAATGACAGATGTCTTCAGCCCTATGTTTTAGAATGGGTCCATTTCAAATGAAAGAAAAAATAAATTGGAATAGGTACTAACAAACTGGGTGGCTAGGGGATACTCAGGGAGAAGCCTATCTGGCTAGGCTTATGAGTAAATGGGTATTTTGTAACTGGCCACATCGACGTATGTGAGAAATTTTGCAAGTAAGGAAGGCTTCACTATTGGACTGCAATGGGCTCTAAGTGTCACTGTTAGAACGTTTGTTTCCCATCTAGCTGCAAGGTATTCTAGGATTTGATTCAATGGATCAGAATGCTAAACATTGTAGTTATTTTTCAGCAGTGACATTATAATTTTTTCACTTAATCTTGAGTAATTCTCTCCTTTGGGAAAATCCATATCAAAATTTTGAATGTAGTATTTAAAAGCCTTTAAAGCAAGAGGGAGAGAGAGGGAAGGTTTTATGTTTCTGTGAAATGAAAATGCCTAATCCAAAATCTAGATTATATTTGAAGGTTTTGGTTGAATGTTTGGAGAATTCCTCTGCATACATTTAGCCCACTACTCCAACACAATTATTACTATAAGAAAAAGTGTGTTTTAATATTGTTATATTTCATAGAGCTGCTAATGTATCAGGAATAAGTCATTCCATAACTTTCTGTGCAGACATGGAGTCACAAAGAAGATCTATCAATAATTTTGTCTTGAAGAAGGTCTAAATACTTATTCATCAATTGAACCAGGTCCATGGGTTCGCATGGCTGTATGTTTATTTTATTGGTTTCTCCTTTAGAGATGTTCCTTTCTCCCTTGCCCAGCAATTGTGTTAAGAAAAACTTAAATTTACATAAGCCATGCAAATGTATGCAGGTAATTTGAATAAGGTATAGGGAATTTTGTATATGTGCTTGAAACATGCAAAACTAGCCTGTGTAATGGTTGAAAAATAGAAGTAATACTGTTTCCTTGTAATGTTTCCAATAAATTAATACAAACACAAAGATTTGTGGAATCTAACAATTCGTTCCTCTGAGAACTTAAATTGCTTCTGTACTTTTTCTGCACTATTGTACCCCTCCTGTCCAATTTATATGAATGTATGATTGTTGCTAAGGGTGAAAAGAAAATATAAATATTTTCTTTTCACTGTTTATATTTATATAAACCTGGCCATATTATAAACTAACATATATAAAAATAAGGAACTGGAAAACTTATGTGATGCCTTAACTTTGTGCCAATAGTAGAGGCATAATTTGTGATTCATGAAGGAATAGTTTAAAATATGACAGATCCACTGAATCATCGACAATGCATTTATCTCTACCTATCATTACTTGATTCTTTTATTGTAATGGACCAGCACAGCTACCTGAAATGTTTGCTGAAATGACACTTCGGAAAATGCATAAAGGAAGTAACTCTGACTTCATACATCTACAGTTTCCTGGCAGAATTCACCTGAGCATAAAGGCACATTCTTTCTACCATATATTTCCAAACTTGCAATGCTGGATAAAAGTTAAATCATTATTTTCCTCCACATAAGTACTTTCCCAAGTTTGCTTGATATTAAAAAAATGTGAAGGTATTGAGTGTAGGAAGTCAAATACTGGTATTTTGGCTATGTGTACATAGACACAAATACATTACATATCATATATCACATATATCATATATTTAGATATAATGTTAGCAGATAAATAATTTATCAATGTAGTCTTCATTTAATGACAGTCACTTAGCAATCATTCAAAGTTACAAACGACCTTCCCAAAGCTACTTATGACCCATGTTCAAAGTTCAAACTGTTTTTGTCAGTTCAAATAAATTTATTTTTGCTTTGTTCAAAAATGAGCAAAAATATATAAAATGAAATAAAGACAATATAGGAATTTCATTTGCTTCAAGCGGACAGTATCCAGAATAAAGCAGCAGTTCAAGAAATCTGGTTAAACTCTATACTTATATAATATAATGGAAAGAAAACATTTTAAAAATCAAGTTGCCGAATAACTACCATCAACTAGTAGATCCATGAGACCTATTCAGCTAAAAGTCACAGCAGACTTTGTAATGCAATGATGTAATCTTGGCTTTGTGTCATTTATATTCAACCTAAAAAATTTTTTTTGCTGAATAGGCAGGCTGACAACAATATTGTTCAGTGTTGGTTTTTATTTGGATTGCTTCCAAATTGTTCACATGCCTTCATTGAATCACATCATGCCTGCTTAAGTTTTCCCTGAATTCCTGCTTCCTCCTTGTCTCATATTTTATTTTGCTTTTAAAGCCTTGGTTATGTTTGTGAAACTAACCAGCCTGGCCACAAAATTAGGATGTATCTTGCAGAGTGCATTCATTTTACTTTTTGCATATTTTTCCTGAGGTCATGTCAAGGTTAGTTTGAATTCCATCCTACATTAAGACTTCTTTCACAGCTATTTAGCTCTGCAGCCTACTCCCTGCTGGGGTCTGCCCCTTGGGCACGTCAAAGCTTCAGACCTGACAAATCACACACAGATGAAGCTGTACAGTTTTTTTTAACAGTTTCATCAGTAACATTTGCCTATACAATATTTTTTCTCAATACATCGAACTGCATTCTCTTGATTGTGGCATCGGGAAAATTTATTCTGTATGCAAAAGCATTGTTCCATGAAGAAATTGCTAAATATGAGGCACTAGGCAGTACAGCTAGTATTTACTCAGAGGCAAATATTTTAGAAATGAATGAATGTGTTTTCTGTTAGGTCCTATTAGATTTTAAAATCAGATATGCAAAATGAGCTGGGATATCCTTCGTTGAAATGCACTAAGTGACATTCTTGAACAACCCACTATCTTCAAGCCCTCATTCAACTATTTGTATCTACAAATATGAATAATTCATTAATTAGTCTTTATGACTTTTCCTAGATATTAATAGGAACCCATAAATTCTCATTATTGGTAGACGTGTGGTTTAATGATTGCCATGAGAAGTATTTGAAAAAATATTATTAAAAGTTTGTGAACAAGGTAACTTGTTGAATGAAATCAGAGCAATATGCAAATTTATGAACAGTTTATGTGTATAGCAGTTGAGATATTTTCTGCTGCCCACTTGGACTTCTGTAATTAACAAAAACTTCTATGTATGTTTGTGTATTGAGTGTGTTCATGCTTGCATTTGCTTAAAAAATATATATCTCTGTCTCACTTCAGTATGGGCTTAACATTATACGTTCATAAGTATATATTTTAAAACATATGAATTTAGCAAACACGGTTTATATTTTATTCAATGCATTTCCTGCCTTTCAAATAAAAAAAGTAATAAAGATAAAATAAGCAAGTTATTAAAATTCATTAATATATCACTAAAACAATAAACTCATCACCTTACTTCAGCCATAAATCCATTTAGGAACAAATTAAAGGATGTTCAAGCAATTTGGTCACACCTGCTTGACTTGGTATTATTTTTAAATATTTTACTAAATTTTTAAAATGTATATTGTATATTGAGTTTTTATATCAGCTTGTTAATTTGATATTTGTATTTTTTTTTTCTGAGTTTGGAAGCAATGCCAATATAAACGTTAAGAGCCTGTTGTGATGAAAATGTCTTTTCTAGGGTGGGAGTCAACCCAGACAATTTTGGGAGGGATTTTTAAGGACTGAGAGCAACTAGCATGAAGACTTTGTCTCATGTTCCCACCAAATGTATTTGTGATAATGATAGGACAGAGAGAAGAGTGTATTACAGTAATTCAGACAAGAAGTAATTAAAACATAGGTCAAGGAATTGGACTGAGCATCTTGAGAAATGGGTGCCCTTGGCATACTTGCCTTAGATATGTAAATGTACCTCTGGCCATTATCAACATCTAACATCCCAATTAAGGGCTGAATGTTAGAATATATCTAAAAATATGTTCATGCTTTCAAGCAGAAGTAAATTCTTGTTCCTGATTTCCTTTTCAAAGGAAACAGTCTGGAATAGCAACGAGTTCACTGTGGATGTGAATGTGTGCAACAAACACCCGAACCCATTAGACAATCTTTCCTACGGTAGTTGTTTCGTACATGAAATCGCAAGCAGAATAAGGTGAAGCTTAGTAGGTTTTAGAATAGCTTAATTTAGCTTAATTTATTTTAGTTTAGTGTGTAAGCCTAAACATATTCCTTGCTCTCTTGACATGTTTAGTTTCTTTGCCTCAATGTACTTGACTGGAGACTATGGATTTTGCCATCCTTCTCCTTTGTGTACTCCAATGTCAGAGTGGTCTCAGTTCCTGCTAGTTATGCTACTTTTCTAAATTAATGATTGATTGTTTAAAAAGCATAAGAGTGAATAGAAGCAGTAATACAATTCCCCAGTCAATCTCCTGGCTAAGCAGTTGAAGCATATTCTGTCCCATAATAATTTCCAAAGTCAAACAGAAATGGATCTAAAATGTTAGAAGAGAACAAAATGGAACTGTCAGATGGTACTCTGTATATGGAAGAAAACATACAACTTTCAATTAAGTGTTCCATGTCTTATGTGATCAACCTTGAAAGTACTGGAAAGATATTGATAACCTGATAATACATTTCTTCTTTGAATAAATAAAGCTGGAGTTCTTGGCTTTTAATGAGCATATTAGTGAGCAGCAATATACTTTTAAACAGGCTTAAGCTGTTAAGGATTTTTTAAAAGCATCTTACCCTCTTTTGTTTTACAGGACAAAATGTACTGCCTTCTACAAATTGCTTGATTGACTGATGAAGTGTGTAATTATAGTTGCGCTGCCATTTTGACAAAGCCACAATAACTGATTGTAGTTTAGTTCCTACTTAAGACACACCACCCTTTGCATAACAAAACCCAGTTTTACTGGTCTAACTTTTATTCAGAACAAAAGGCACCTGGAGATATTAACTGTATACTAACAAGGAAAATTTAGAACCTAGGGAAAAATAATAACATTGGAACACAACTGCAAAGGGGGTGGTGTTTGTACAGTTATTTCAAGAGGAGTGGTATCTAATGAAGAGTTGTCTAAAGGGCTGCTTGTTTGGAACTAATTAAAGACAGATCTTCTAAATAGCAAAAGGATCATGGGAATTACATTAGGTGTCTGGAGACTTGTTATTTTTTTTTTGGCACTCTGATTGTGGAAGTTGTTAGTCTAGGAATAAAGCATCCTAATAAGAATTCCTTCCCGCTCGCCCACTATTGGCTGAACAGTTGTATTTATGTTACTGCCCTTGTTGCAATAAGATTCATATCAATGGTCAGAGTCCTGAAGGGGGGAAAAAGCAACTTTTTTTTTCTTTGCATTAACACACCGCGGTGAGAAGAGTCTTACGCTTTCACTCATGCATTTTCAGCCTTCAATTAACGTGAAAGCAGTACAATGCCTACACAACTTCTCTTGCCTAGTGGTGCACCATTTATCATTGCAGTTTTACATTGACCTTGACACCCACTTCATTAGAATAAAGATTGTCTACCATTTAGGTTACATTGTTCGTCTGCACAGAGACCCCATGCAAATTTTCTGTTCAGATAGAAGAGCTGTGAGCCTGTCAGAGGTCATCTGCATTAAATGATTGCAGCTATTTTCCAACTGCTTCTTTTTATTCTACTCAATTCAGGCTAGGAGGATCAATCAAGCCTTCTGCCTGAAACAGTGGGACTGCTGGGAATATAACTGTTTTTGGTGGTAGTGGATATGCCCTAAACAGTATTAAATATTTAATATCAACTCATTAAAGGGCACAAAAGATTTTACAGTTACAGTCAAAATTTAAATGTTTTGGATCACATTATTTCATAAAAGTGGAGCAATTGGTTTTAAAAAAACACATTATTATGGTAAAATAAATTCTTAAAAAAGAGTTTTTCTTTCATAGAACTGTGACAAAGATATAATTGAGGAGGTGGGGAGCTTAGATGAAAGACATAAATGCTGACGCGCACGCACACACAGAGAGAGAGAGAGAGAGAGAGAGAGAGAGAGAGAAATAGGTACTGCCCATCTCTCTCTCAGTGAATGTATTCATTCCTTGCTGAAATTATTTAAACAAAATGAATTTTTCTTTTGCACTTGCATGTTCATTAAGCCTTTTTATTGTGCATAAATGACATTGTGCAATTTTTTATTATTCTTTCTTAAAGGCCTTTACAAGAATAAGTTACTGATTTCTTCCTTCAGTTTTCAAGGTGATATATTATAATTGGAGTTAAGTTTAATGAAATACACTTTTTAAAAGATTGCTTTTTGAACTTCTTTTGGGGAATTTTCAATTCTTTTTAATATAGGAGTTTGATTTATATTAAAAATAATGCAGTGTATCACCAATTAACAATACATAGCCAAAGTAGTATGATTTCAAAGTAGATCATGCCACTGCAAGAGCTTAGAGAAAAAGAAAACAAATTCTTATGTACTGGAAATTATTTGCTGTATGAATTCGGATTGCTTTAAACAATATTGCAGTTTTTAATTTCCCCTCCGAAGGGTTAGCAGCAAATTTGTCCCAATAATAAGAAAACTTGTTATTCATTTAGAAGGACAACTATAGAAATCTTTATAATTTTTCTGTGCAGTTATTTGGCATGCTCTGATAGTAGGAAATTGCAAGAAGTTTGAACAAAGTAATGGCTGCGAGACAAAAATATTCATTCTAAGACCTGAACACCAACCAGACATTCTGATTGTACTTGCAAGATATATGAAATATGGAATATAATCCTG
The DNA here is from genome assembly GCA_032468235.1 of Pseudoxyrhopus heterurus. Taxonomy (NCBI): domain Eukaryota; kingdom Metazoa; phylum Chordata; class Lepidosauria; order Squamata; genus Pseudoxyrhopus; species Pseudoxyrhopus heterurus. Next base: position 47,036 of record JANHJO010009557.1, read on the forward strand.
CCTCTGGATTGTTTGTAAAATGTCTTGCTTTGGTGTTAGGAAAGGACTTAGTGCCTACGAGCTGTTGTGAAGGGTAGCCTGGCCTCTAGCAGATTCCTTCACTCTGCATGTATACAGCTGAGCTTTGGACCCTGGGCTTCGGAATAAAAAGAGTCTTTGTTCATTAATGAATGGCATTAGGCATGGGCTTCCTGAGGGGCCACCATGAAGCCTAGGCGTGAAGAGCAGGAATATTAGCCAGAAAGCAAAGGATGTGTATGTATGTAGGCAGATGACAGGCAAAGACTTGAGTCATGCATAGGTATCAGTTTTAATGCAATGTACATTTATTAATGTAATTGGAGAATGTATCCACAGGGCAGTGTTCCTAATAAGAGGCTCTGTGCAGCCCATAGGAAGGAGTTATTTGCAAATGAAGTGCATGCACGTGTGTTGTATGTGCTTATACATGAGAGCTATTTATATCTGGTAATACAGTAACTCCTTAGCAAGAGAGAAATCTATGAACACTTGCAGAGTGTGTTTCAATGAAATTTGAAGCATTGTTTAATTCCTTAAAGTAACGAGCATTATTCTGTTGTTACGAAAACAAGTCTAAAATGCATGATGTAAAATCTGAAAAAGTGAACCCCACTCCCAATAATATTCCAGCCACAGAGAAGTGTTCCTTGATTTAATTCTTGTTTGGCTTATACTCACAGCTCACTATGTTTGGTATGTCTGGTCTTTTTTCACTTTAACTCACAGAAGCACCATACAAAAGTCTTACAATAGATGTCTTAATCTCTCTGTGTGCTTTTAAAGCATTATTTTGAATTCTATCATGCAGCCTTTTTTTTCTTTCCTTTTTTTTTCTTTCCTCTTCTGAAGTTTTATTACAACAAAATTCCCAGGGGGCTTTAGACCCAAGGGCTGCATAATATTGCCCTAACATTTCACTCTAGGGCAAGAATATGAATCTAGATCCTGATTTTTGTGGGGCGAGGGTGGGGCAGGGGTACCCAATGCAGCTCTTTCATGAAAAGCATGCAATAAAGACTTGGTCTATTATTAAATGTCAGAATTATTATTGTTGTTATTATTATCATTAACCACAGAGTTGACATCCACGATCTTTTCATAATGATTTCTTTCTTTGACCTCTTAGTGACTAGGCATCTTGTTCTTTAACACTGAAGGAGGAAAAAAAATGCTTAGTTGCTCAATGAGTGCCTTCTAGGACGGTTTAAAAATGGCTTATTCTTCTGGTTTCCATGGTGACAATTAATGCTGTTTCAAGGCATTGTTCCAGTCTCTGTTTGGACAGAATTTTGGGGTGTGATTTTACACACACACACACACACACTTTTAAAGAAAAAGCTGGACACTTTAGGAAACATTCATCACAAAATTCTCTTAATAATCTTTTCTACATTTCCCGATTATGTTCCAGTGAACTGTCTATTACAAACTTTTTACGAGATATCCAACGTGTATTGGTTTTAATTACTTTAAAAGATTGTAAGTGGAGAAGGAAAAAAGAATGAGGGGAAGAGAAGGGAATCAAAATTCCTCAGCTTACATCATGCTCCTGCCTTTTTCTCTTGAGTGGATTCAAAATAAACCCCTTCTATTTGTCCATAGATATAAACATCTGACTTTGCCATAAAAATATGTATGACTTTTTTTCTGCAGGCAAATGAAGTAGAAAAAATAAATATTAAATCATTTTATTTTATGTAGCTATTGTTGGATGGTGAAGGGAAAAAAAGAGGAAACGATGTGACTTAAAATTCTTAATCTCATTGTTGGGTATTGAACAGTAATCTATATCATAACATTCACAGCCTGTCACAATACAGCCGTCTTTGCTCACTTAATGCTGAGGGTAGAATGAATATGAAGATTAAATTATCTTCTCACCACAGGATAAAGAACTCCTGCTAGACTAGGGTTGTGCAGCACTGATAGAGCTGGGGAGCTAATTTTGCAGAGTGTGGGTGTTTGAAGGGGGGGGGGAAATCATGTGCTATCAGAACCTTAGCTCAACAGTACAGTAAGTATTTTTCTCACAGTGAAATAAATAACTTCAGTTTAAGTCCTTTACCTTGAAACAATACTGACTGTTCTTTTCATAGCTGGTACATCTTTCAGTTAAATGTTTTTTCCCCTATAACTTTTCCAGCCAGTGTACAATTCATATTCTAGCAATTAGCCTCTTTTATCATGCTGTTTATGCAGTATGATACCCTGTGAGAAGACAGAAAGCATAAGAAACCTAACCTATTTATTTGGTTTAATGTAATAATCTTTTATAGCATCTGTCACAAGGACTCTTCGTATTATGTTGCATAGTGCAACCATTTTATTTAGAACCGAAATTAAATGATACCCATTAGGTCTTTATGATAACTAGAGTATTATTGTTAAGAGACATATGCTGCCTGATTTGTTTAGATGTTAATCTTTACCAGCTCAAAAACACAACTATAATACTTTCCAGCCCAAAGCAAACAAACCCAGTTTATTACAGGTGAAAAATATTAGTAGGCAAGTCCAAAACATAGTCAGATAATTAGAGAACTCCCTTCAACCTTCTAGGAAAAATGCAAAATAAGTGAAACCAGGTAGATTGCACTGTCTAGCTAAAGCAGACGTGGATTTCTCTTGATATTATGCACACTTACAGAAATAATTATGTAAATCTTTTTCAGCTATATCATCTTTAAATAGAAATCAGATTACATAAAGCAGATTGTAATCTCCTCTAGCCACCCTTTCCAGTTGAAAAGGCAATCATATAGAGCCAAGAAGCATACTTGTTGGCAATTTTAGCCCAGGGGAAAGGTTGTAGCTATTCTGTGATCCAATCCTATCATTTGAAACCTGATTACTTCTTGTTAATGCAGACTTTTTTAAAAAAGAAAAAGCTTCTACTTTCCTTTTCACATATTGAAAGACAAGTTTGTTTTATAAATCTACACAATCATTGGTTGCCTCTTATGCATATTCATGCTTATTTTTTGATACACTGGCATCTGATCTGTGCTCATTAATAATGAGAAATACTTTAAACCATCTAATTTAAAACATTTTGCTCTGTGATCCACAAATGACTAATATTTGAAGTTGGCAAAATATAAATGATATTCATGTGCAGTGCAAATGAAAGATTAAAATATGAAATTAACAATATGCAAACATATTCATGCAAATACTGAGGATCTATTAGCTGAAAGAATGATTTCACACCTTCCTTGTTTTCTGCTAAGTACCCTCCAATTATATTTTTGTTTTGTTTTGTCAGGCAATGTGTTCTTGGATCTGACAAAAGCACCCATGTTTCAAATGTTCTTTAGTTTACTTTGACTTTGCTCTAAGTTTTTTTCCTTCAACAGCAGCAAAAGGAACTTTATTCTTCAGGTTTCAAAAAAGCCTAATGTTAAATGTGCAAATTACTAATAGACAAGTGTGATTGATATGATACTTTTAAATGCTTTTTGGGGATAATTATGTTTTGTACTAGTATCTAAATACATATTATCAGTTTCTTTAAAACAGAAAGAAAATGTGCATATGAATTTGTGTGTGTGTGTGTGTTTGTGTGTGCATGTTTATGTGTGTGTGTATGTGTGTATGACAGAGACAGAGAAAAAAAGTATCCAGTAATAGGTTGTTGTTGTTGGGTTTTTTTTTGCTAAGTAAACTGTCTGTGATTTGCTCAAATTTATTTCAGACTCTTCCAAATTGGCTAAGGCATCTGTGGGAGGAGGAGTGATCTGCACTTTATATGTTGTACATAAATTACATCATAATGCAATTGATGTGTGTCATTTGCACAATGATATCATAACATGTAATATTATTATGGCTTCTGTGCATAAATAGAGTGCAAGACCAGGTGATACAGGACTTTCCAAGCTTATACCTTCCAGTGGTAGAAGAATTGAAGTTCTCAAAATTGGTGGCTACGATTGGGAATCTGGGTAGCACCAATGGAAGAAGGTTGCTATAAGAGCTGTCTAGGCATTTGGTAGCTTTCTGTGGATTCTGCAATACAAAGTATGAGATCCAAAGTAATATCACCATATTTTGTATGCTCACTGAAACATTAATTTTAGTTTCTCAGGCAGTAAACTTCTTTTTTGTGTTCATATTAAACTTTTTTCTAAATCAAGATGCCTTCAAACATGATAGAAAAATGTACCTACTGGGCCCTTCAAGACAATGCTTGACCTAATGAGCTATCCATGAATTATTTTACCTATATTCCCATGTTGAGTGAGTCAGTCATATGCTTCCAAACAAGACATTGTCCTGGTTACCTGGCCAACTGTGCCTGCTCTTCAGAAGACCCAATGGAAAGCAAATGGTTATTTGTCTAGTCATAAACTAAGGCTAGAGGGACATGTGAATACACTCAGATTATGATATGGATTGAGATTTGTTGGCAAATGTAGAAGTATTTTAAAATGTAATTAAAATTCATATGCCCTTGAATAGAATAAAGTCACTTGCTGGATCCCAGCCAAAAAAACAATTTGTATGTGGGAACATGAAAAAAAATGTTTCTCACTAAGAATTGAGAGATATAACGAAATTTATAAACATCACCTTTAAAAAGGTTCTGTATAAATATTTTTCCTGTTATGAGTGAATTATTTCCATTAACTTGAATTAGAATTGGGAATCAAACAAATGCAGAAACCTTACTGAACAGAATTGGAAGCTATCTTTAGGTCACAGTTGTCTTCATTATTCTCATTTTGTTAGTGTAATTTTAAAAGACATTTAGAAGTACATTGAATTACATAATAGTGACATCCAGTGGTGAAATTCAATTTTTTTTACTACCGGTTCTGTGGGCATGGCTTGGTGGGTGTGGCTATGCGATCGGCCAATCAGAGGTGGTATTTGCTGGTTCTCCAATCCAATCAAAATTATC
>JANHJO010009557.1:73534-86270 GCA_032468235.1 Pseudoxyrhopus heterurus
TTAAGATGTATTTTTTTTAATGTTTTATATTGTCAATTTATATTGTATTGTTTTTATTGGAACTGTTTGTTGTGAGCCGCCCGGAGTCCTTCGGGAATGGGCGGCATAGAAATTCAAACAAACAAACAAATAAATAAATAAATAAAGCAAATGATGGGTAGAGAGGTCTCCTTTATTGGTATCACCCCATTTATTTGTGTTTTAATTAACTCAAGTATTTAACCTTCCAGTTGCTCCAAATAATGTTTTATGAATCTAGTATTGTTTTTATATTTTCATTTTGTATACCGGTGTTTTATTCTGTTTCACTTCCACTATTGGCTGAAGGGTAATAGAAAATGCCTCAAATGAATAAAATGAAGAAACAGCATGCATCCTCAAAGTCCTGGGTAATTGAATAGTTTTTATCCATTTAGCATAATTAATCCATTAAGGAATTTGCTCTACAAGTCATTTCACACCTGTTAAGGCTTTTGTCTTGCAATTCATGGCTTTGGAGAGATGATAATGTAGCATCTCCTTCCAAGATGTTATCTGACCTTTGTAGGTTTAGTAGAATATATGTGTATGTTTTGTTGAATTATCTATTATATCATCTGTGGTCTTCTGGACTAATATCCTCCACTCATATTAACCAGTCATGCATTCCCGTAGTTGAAAATGAGTTCTTTTTTAATTTTTTAAGATTTTATTATTAAAATACAATAACAACAAAATTTATAACATACAGTCTAGACAAACAACAAACATACATCTCTTTACATAGTTTTACGTATTGAGAAAACAAGTATAACACGTTTCCACTTCATCATATTCTAAATCCCTCTATAATATCAAAAATTATTGTAACTAATCATCTGTACAGTCTTTACTTACATATCGAGCATCTTATATCTTTATCCAAAATTCCCATTTATTCTTGCTGTTTACCTGGCAGGGGAGCTACCTTGATCACGAGAATGAGTTATTTTTGTTAGCAGGTTATTCCTCAGAAATCTCTGAAAAGTTGAAAAAAAATTCTTCAGTCGTAACAGCTAGCTTAAAATAGGTATGATAAGATCACTTTCATGCTAGAAGACTATTGGTTACATTGGTTAAATTTTAATGTTGGAGTTTTATTTTTGTTTTGTTTTGCTCACTGTTATATGAAACTTTGTCATCATAGATAGATATTGTTTATTCATAATATCAAAATAAATAAAATAAACAAAGCATTAGTAATAAACTACTTATTATGATTTTGATTCTTCTGTTTGTAAAAACCTGTAACTTTATCTTTCTGGGTGTGTTTTACAAAAATCAGTGACTATAGCATGTAATAACTGCATAGCTCATATTGAGTTTCTTAATAATAAATGGAAAGATAAAAGAAGATTCCAAGTTCTCCTATGAATCTGTTTACCTATGTAAACTGCAGGAAAGTTTTGTTTAGGGGGGTTGGGTGCTCATCTTTTGGCCTCTCCAACAAAGGGTGCCAGTTTCCTTCTCTTCTTTTTATTCTCATTTATTGTTAAAGAAAGCCATATTACTTCTACTCCCAAGATGGCAAAATTTACTTCAGTTTTGCTTTAAAGTCTTTCTAGAGAGATTAAGATTAAAATCGTTTGAGGTTGAAGGATTTTCGGATTGATCACTGAATGAAGTGTAGAAAGACTCTGACTCCTTTGTAAAAGGTTCAAATATTTATTTACAAGTAAAAAACAATAAAATAATAAATGCTATCAATAGTCCTAGTATTATGTATGTATGTATGTATGTATGTATGTATGTATGTATGTATACACAAGAGTAAAAAGGCCTCTGGCCTATCTGGCTAGTTACCTCAATAACTTCCTCTAGTTGCCAACTAACTACCTCCGTAGATAGTGACTGGATTCCCCTGACAGAGACAAGGAGCATGGGCAGCCCCTTTTTATACCCTCAGGTAACTCCACCTCCCTGGTGGGGTGATAGTGACATAAGATGGTGTGATGGGTGAAGAGTTCAGGTCACCATCTGCCACTAAATGTGCCAACTCATTTTTACATTTATGAAAATGGTGCAGCAATATTTTTTTCTGACAGCCAGTGTCAGTGATCGTTTTATTTAGCGAAGGAGAAATAAAACTCTCTCATCACCATATTTCTTTTTTATCTGTAGCAAGTCTGATGCCAAGGACCAAAAATCAGGAGATTCAGACAGTTCAAATGAGTATAAAGATTTTACTGCAGGCTTAAAGCTCACTACAAAATCTGAGCTACTAACTGTCAAAGGAAATGAGCGGGAATTAAGAGGCATTCAAGGTGGGCTGGACTTAGGTCTCTTGTGGGCACACAGGGATTCATGACTTATGATCAGTGGTGGGATTCAAATTTTTTTACTACTGGTTCTGTGGGCGTAGCTCGGTGGGCGTGGCTAAGTGGTCAGCCAATCAGAGGTGGTATTTGCCAGTTCTCTGAATTATCGCTACCGGTTCTCTGGAACCTGTCGGAACTGGCTGAATGCCACCTCTGCTTATGATGCGTTTGACCCCTCCTTCGGTTCACTCTGGTTATCTTCTACATCTAGGCTCTTGGCATTAATAATATTATCAGCTGATGGGGGTATGCACTGCATATGACAAACTGTTGCTACCATAGAGAGTAAATTAATGGAATAGTTTTTTTTTTAAATGACCATTTTGCAGAATTGAAAACTGTCTAAACAGATACTTTCTAATTGTGTTTACTGTGACTTTTTTTAAATTGTGAATATAAATGATATTCTGGCTATTAGCCTAATTACAAGACTAGCTTTTTAAAATGTGTGTAAAATCCTGTGTCAAACTGATTTAATTAATATGATTGATATTAACAATTAAGATTAATTAATATTTAATTGGTTAATATTGATGATATGCAAAGGCAGTTCCTAGTTCACTTATCTCTATCAATGCTGGTTGGAGTTGATGGGGAATGGGGTTCAGAAACATTTGGAGACCCTGCAGGTTATTAAAAAACAATAAAATACAAGGGCTGCACACTTTAAAAATCCAGGTGACCCCCAGAATGGTGCACATGAAGATTTTGGCAGTTCAGATTTTTGCAGCCCAGATAGGATAGCCTGAAATACATATGTATCATACTTGATACATATAAATGCATATAACCTACGTAGGTACACACTTGGTTCTTCCGTGGGTATTGCTTCCAGTGGAATAGCAATTAAAAGCACTGTGGTTGGTTGTTGCATCCCGAGTAGGGAGTATGTATCACCAGTCAGGCTAAAAAGCTGTTATTTCTACCCAGCTATTTGCACGTATAAGGATTGCTCCAGGTCTTGAATGTCTTGAACTGGTTGGGCATGTCTGTCATATGGTTCATATAGGCATCTTCCATCCTTCTTTCCTGTCTTTTTGGTCCACTTAAAGCAAACTGGCTTTGGATCAATCCTGCCTTGACATAGGGGCTGCGTCAGTGGTGGGATTCAAAAAAATTTACTACTGGTTCTGTGGGCGTGGCTTGGTGGGCATGGCTATGTGGTTGGCCAATCAGAGGTGGTATCTGCCGCGATCAGCCAATCAGAGGTGGCACTTGCCAGTTCTCCGAATTATCGCTACCAGTTCTCTGGAACCTGTCAGAACTGGCTGAATAGCACCGCTGGGCTGCATTTATTGTATACTGAACCACAGTGAACCACAAAATATTTAATCACCTTTTAGTATAATATTATGTGAGTCCAGTCTATATTGTTAGTTAATGGTTCAGTGTGCCCTATGAATTGAATTAGATGATCATTCTACACATTCTTTCCACACTGGCCATGTGAATTTGGTTATGTTTTGCTTGTGAGAACTAATTATGTCCTTCCTTCTTTACTCCTTACTGTTTTTTGTGAAAAATCACATGCTGGCGTGTAAATGATGGATGGCAGCCATTTTGTTATGGTTGGGGTAAATCTTTACCATTTTGCCCAGGAGATATAGCTATAAATTACCTTGAAAGCACCTGTGGGTAAATAACTTCATGCTCCAGCACATTTAATGTCTTAATTAGCTACTAACAATGCCAATAAATTGAATGTGTCGGAAAATAATGACTTCCGTGGCTAATTTTGATCTATATAAGTAGCAAAAAAAAAGTTACAAAGGAAGAAAGACCCCCCAAGAAAACTGGGGCTGAGGAGAAATTTTACACTAAATATCCATTTTTAGTAATAAGAACTAGGTGTAGGTAACTTTTCACTTCTTGCGGAATTTAGCTTAACAGCCATGTCTGATGCTCCATCAGGTGTAATGTTATTTCCTGTGTTATTCCTTATCTAGAAAAAGCATAAATAAGAATGCGCTCCGGGCCTACATTAATGCTTGAAATTAGGCATGTGCATTTACAGTTAACTAAAGGCCTGTTTAAAAGACCATGCCTCCGTGTACAATCCTTAATAAAATATAACCCTATAAAAATTTAAATAATGAGGAATTTGTTCTGAAATGTGTTTTTCTCTGCAATGGCACCATCTTAAGGGAAAAAAACCCAGTCTTTTAAAAAAAATAGTTTTGTTCCTTCTATAACAACTTAATATAAATAAGATAAACGAGAGAAGATTAGTGCTAGAAAAAAGTGTCACTAGTAAATTTTCTAATATTGGTATGTCATTAGTTGGACATTTTTGACAATATATCCAAAGAGTAATATATCAAAATTAGTTGTCCTGTTCCATAATGGTGATTTGATGGTGTAACTTAGCAGTTAGATAGCAGCTGGAAGATAATTTTGAGATCTCTGTTCACCATAACAGTAACCTATATTTGGGTTCGCCCAGGTAACTTTTACAAAGTATCTGTACTAGTCTTTATACTGTATCATGTCGGAATACGGTAAAAATATAGAAGGTATGTCTATTGCATTTCATAATCTGTCAGATCTGCCATCTTCAGCTTTGTGCTTTGCTGGAATCCTGTCATAAATTGTTGGGGGGCGGGGGTTAGGAAGGAAGCAATGGTCATGTGGAGAATAGAGATGAGTGTGTGTGTGTGTGTGTGAGTGTGTGTGTGTGTGTGAGACAGGTTTGATGGAAACCAGAGTTGTGAGAAGAGGCCTATTCCAGTCTTCAAGGACACTGAGCCTGGGAAAAGACTGCGAACTGCACCACGTGGCACCAAACCTCCGAGCTGTTCCCTAAACACCTATACAACACGTCATTGAACAGAGATAAGGGGAAGGCTGAGGAGAAGGGGAAAATCTGTAATGCTTTGCACGGGAACCTAAGATCTAACCTTGCTTTTGCTGCAACCCACTAATCCTTAGTAAAAGAACCTATCAAATGGAGTTGAGGGTCTTTCTTTCCTAGGAACCTAACTGAGGCAGGTCTGACATAACCCTGGGACCTGGAGATTTGCTCCATCTACCCTTCATGCCTGAGCAGGAGATGCCTGTTGAACTCTGAATGAAATTTAATCTAAATTACATATTATCATCAGTATTTTATTATTTGTTTGTTTGTCAAACGTCTACAAGATAGCAGGTATAAGTATAAACATAAACATGAACAAAGGAAGTAAATACAGGTAAATGGGGACAGTAAGACAGGGACAGTAGGCACGCTGATGTGCTTATGCATGCCCCCTTTACGGATCTCTTAGGAATGGGTGAGGTCCACGGTAGACAGTTTGAGGTTGAAGCTGTGAGGGTTTGAGACTGTAACAACGGAGTCGGGTAGAGCATTCCAGGCATTGACCACTCTGTTGCTGAAGTTTTTGCTGCCTTTATCATCCAGTCCAAGGAAAAGATGTGTATTTCAAAAACTGGCATCTTCATGCTTTGTAGTTTTATGTATTCCTAATAAGTCACTCTTTCACTGACTTCGTGACCTTTATACTTTGTAACCATCTATAAATAATGTGTGTGTGTGTGTGTGTGTGTGTTCATTTACTAGTGACAAGGTGATCCTTCCTAGGAAGGAAAAGTAAAATAGCACATCTTCTTTGTTTACATCAGCCCCCTTGAACAGTAAGGTAGGGTGTGGTGGGTGAGAGAATTTTCTCCTCTGGCCATTTATTATTATTATTATTATTATTATTATTATTATTTTAAAATTTCCTTCTTGTCATCTTCAAGAGGAAAGAACATGACTACACCTGCCTGAAGCTGACATACCCAACAATTCAATTCAGCCTTGGGTCTGAAGAAAGGGTCCTTCTTGAGAGAGTTATATACATGCATGCATATATCCTATATTCAGTGATATAAGTTATTATGCCCATCATAACTGATTGGAGCAGCTCAGGAACCTCATGAATAAATAAGTTCATGAAGCTGTGAGTGCAATCAGGGAATTGACACCACACAGAATTGTTATGTAAATGTGTAGCGGATGTATGTAATACTCATGACAAGGAAAAGAAATATCAAAAGACTGTTGACTCAAGAGAACAGAGGAAATGGCCTAGGATTTAAAGCCTGGGATGAGATATGTACAGTGAAATCACAGCTTAATGGGCCTTTGCTCTGATGCAATGGACATTTTTTTCATTCAGTTGTCACCCCATTTAATGTCCATTAAATGAATATCTGTCTGTTAAGTAGAGGTCTTCCAGGAAATGACATTATTGACAACAACTATGTAATAATGCAAATGGCATAAATTAATGCAATAAAGCACAACCATAATTTATGGTCATTCAGATTTAATGGACATCCTATCCCCTTTAATGGGTTGTTAAATTGATGTATACGCACATATGTATCTCTCTGTTTGATATCAAGTCCTGGATTTTGTAATGGGCAGAACTGCATTTATAATTCTTTGTCATAAAAAGATATTATCCAGCTATGTTGAGTCTGTGAAGCTTCCGCTGTTAGTTAGTAACTGAATATGGAAATGATTTTCTGTAGAGTAAAAATATTCAAGATTGTTGTGGTTTGTGTGAAGTCTGATAAACAGAATCAAAACTTCTGTACTTACCTACTTGGAAAGCTCTGCTTAAAGGTCTACTATCCTCTGTCTTTGATTATGGTAGATTTATATCTGAGAATATTCTGTAAATATAACTTCAATTTCTGGGTGCTATGATAGAATGAGTCTCCAATACATAGTCATTGTTAAGTTATCATACAAACCGCCTAGTGAATCTCTCTGCAGTTTACAATAAGTGATAAAATCAAAATACCTGAAATATTAAAACAATTAAAATCACCAGTTGAAAAGCTCTTTTAGCAGGTTCTTTTTTTAAAAAAAGGGGGTGCTTTTTAAAAAAGGAAAACAAAAAGATTAGGCTACCAGTTTATCATTACAAAGAAAATACAGCTCCCATAGAAAAAAAGACTTCATTATGAGATGCTATGGGCTACACCATGGCAATTGTAGACAAATGTTTTCAGATGATCTCAAAGACTGAATTGGAAGGGGAGTGTCTTATGGACCCCATATGTTCTCTCAGGTTGTCTGGACCCAAGCCACACAGAAGTTTAAAGCCCTTTGGTTTTTACCTGGATATGTCCATTGTAATGCTTTTTACAAAGGGATAAATATGTTATCCTCAGTTCTATACTAAATATAGGATTAGAACCACATAGGTCAAATTATAATAGCCAAGTCTGGATATAAGATTATATCCAGCAATGTAAAGTAATTCATATGGCATTATTTATTTATCAAACTTGTATGCTAGCCAGTTCTCTAAAGGCAACTCGTATACATGTATTTCAGGGCCCTTACACTGCTTCACTCCCTCAAACTCTAAGTAGTTTAGAGCAGAGAATCAGTAATAAATAAAATAAAATAATCAAAAATATCAATAGTTGTGGTGTGTATATCTCTAGATAGTATAAACCATCTGTCAAACAATCAGTAAATTGTGTTAGTACTGATAATGTCCTTATACATGTTATTACTAGATTCAAACTTAACTCCATCATCCTGAAGATACTTGGAAAAGCCAAGTTTTTAACAGCTTGCTAAAAATCAAGACTGAGGAATACAAATCTTATTTCTGGTGGTGGGGCATTCTACAAAAGGGAAGCTTTGCAGAAAGTGATTGTCTCTAAATTTCCATCATGCCTCAGCAGGTATTCTTTTGCAGGCACAGGGGGGATGGATGGACAGAGTGTTTTGGAAGAAAGTGGCCTTGTATATAATCAGGCTGCAGATCACAAGCCACTGTCCCCAGCAAGAGACACACGTCAGGACTTTGATTATATTATCATGTAGGTTTTTCATGTGGTAAATCCTAACTAGAGGTCAAGATGATAACATCTTTCTCTCCCTCGTCTTCGATCCTATCATTCCCACATATATATCATGGAAGGATCCCCCTATAAAATGTAGTCTCTTTACCAATAATCTATTTCCAAAACTTATGAAGTAGACTAAGATCAATTTGAAGTAGGCTTCATCACTCTAGTTAGGAATCTGTTTACAAATATAATGTAAGCCATTGCCCTGAAAATAAAAAGTCTTCCTTTGGAGCTTTCCAACTTTTAGGATTTTGTAGCAGTTCCTTTCCCTCCTGTTGTGAAGCAGTGTAGAATCATCCAAAAAAGCAACTTTTTTTTTTAAAAAAAACCCTATTTTAATTAGGGAACAATCTTTTTTAAAAAAAATTGTCTTAGTGAATATAAATGAATTAAGTCCAACAATATGGCTTCTAAAAAATTTGAACAAAGAAGGGACACATCACTGATATACTATTTTCAAAATTAGCAATCCAGCTTTATAGGAATGCATTTGCATTTTGATCTGACTGTTGTTCACTCAAGAGCTGCTGCAATCTACAAATAATTTTGCAATGTATATGTTACGTACAGGTAGTCCCCCGACTTATAACCAAAATTGAGCCCCAAATTTTATGTTGCTAAGTGAGACCTTTGTTACAAGTGAGTTTTGCCCCATTTTACAACTTTTCTTGCCACAATTGTTAAATGAATCACTGCGATTGGTAAGCTAGTGACGCGATTGTTACGTGAATCTGGCTTCCTCATTGGCCTTGCTTATTAGAAGGTCATGAAAAGTGATCTTCTGACTCACAGGACACAGCAACCATCATAAATATGAGTCAATTGTCAATTGAATTTTTATCAAGTGACTGTGGGAATACTACAACGGTCATAAGTGTAAAAAATTGGTCATAAGTCACTTTTTTCAGTGCTGTTGTAAGTTCAAACAGTGACTAAATGAACTGGTGTAAGTCAAGGACTACCTGTTATAGTGGTTATACACATAACATATATGTTTGCTTTATACCCCACCTTTCTATCCGTACAGGAGCTCAAGGTAGCTCAACAACAACCAAAACAAAATGCAAAACATAAAAGATGACCATAAAAATCCATTAAAATCAATAATGGTATATTGACATTGACCCTTCTTCTGTCCACAGTCTCTGTGCTGTGAAATCAAGCAGAGGCGTCGAGGGGTAGGCTCAGTGTTACGTTTATGCCAACACCTCCTTGACGATCAGGATACCTGTAATCTGAATGCGGACCATCAGTCGATGCAGCTGATAATTGTAAATCTTGAAAGAAGGTGGGAAGCTATCATCATGCAAGCAGTCCAGTGGCAAACTAGATTGCAGAAGAAGTTGGCAAAACATCCAGTAAGTGATACCTGTCTGACTTACTCCCCTCCCTTCCCATCCATTCCCATCGGACTTACTGTTCCATTGTCTCAACCTTTTTTTATTATTATTATACTATAGCCAGGTACAATAGAAGACAAATAATTTGCTTTTGGGATTTTTTTTCCTTATAATTCACATCTTAATTTCCACATAGATGGAATCCTGATTAATGGGTTGGGCAGAAATTATTTTAGAGAATACAATTCTGTATTTTACATGTGTAATGTCTATACTGAATGAAATGATTTCTGGAAAACAAAAACTAATGATAGATAAATAACATCAGTCTTCCTTAAGATTCAGCCCAAACTTTTTTTTTTTTTTACAAATCAGGTGTAGCCATTCTTTTAGCATCTGGGATTGCCTTTTTCAGGATAATTTTCAGTTAGTTTTGTGATAGGGAATGGACCAGGGGCATTATGATATTGTGCAAGTCTATGGAACTAGTTTTTGCTATTCAGAAAGTGTTGCAGTTTTAGGTATGTATCATTTACCTACCAGTGACCGCTAGTTCATATGTAAATATTTCATGGTTTTTTCTTCCGCTTTAGCACCATTGCCAAATTCATCACTAATAAAATCAAAAGCAAGGGAAATGTTAGGTCATAAATGTTGTGTTTGAGCTTGAATTATTATAGAGATAGTTCTTGACTTATGACTGATTGTTTAACAATAGTTCAAAGTTATTATGAACTATCCTCAGAGTTACTTATGACCTGTTTTCAGAGTTACAAAGCTGCACGCACCCCCACAGTCATATGATCACATTTGGGGCACTTGGCAATTGGCTCACTTTTACTGCCATTTGCAGCATCCCATAGTCAGATAACCCGTGATTTGTGACTTTTTTGCCGATTTCCACCATTTGCCTCCAGTTTCCAGCAAAAACATCCTTGACGAAAATGCATCTGGTTTACAACCAGATGATTGCTTAATGACCATTGTAACAAAAAAACAGTTGTACCTTCAAATCTTGTCATGTAATGCTTCATATTATGCCACAACAACTTATGACTGAAATTACGGGCCCAATTGTTGTCATAAATCAAGTGTTACCTGTATTAGAATTGTTTTACATCTCACTGTACTGCAGAACAGTCATATCACCCTTGGCAAATATTAGTACTGCCCTCCATTTTCTTTAGCCATTAATTGACAGGGCCTGTTTGGTTTAATAATTTCAGGTTTTTCACCAGTATTCCTAAGGCAACTCAAAACATTTGTAAAATAAAGACCAGAACTTAAGAATAGCTCTGCTGGATCAGGCCAAGATCCATCTTTGTCCAGCATTTTATTTCTCAGAGTGGGCAATGAGATGCTTTTCTAGCCTCCTCCACTTTTGTTCTCCTGCCATTAATTTGGAAACCAGATGCGTTCAAGCCATTGATAGACCATAAATATATTCAATCACTATTTAAAGCTTTTAAAATTGGCTTTAAAATTTAAAGCTAATTCACTGGTGGCAGTGAATTCCACAGGTTAATTATGCACTGTGGAAGAAATGTTTTGTGAAGAAGCAGACATATAGTATGGTTGCTGTCTTTGTAAAATTCACCTTTGCCCCCAATAGTCGTTTGATTCTGCAGGAACAGCACACTGGAAGTATGGCAACTCCAGCTAACCCTGCAGCAAACCGTTTCTGTCTCGTTCCCTATGTTCTCATACAGTGTAGCTGGTGAATATATGACATATGGCCGGGAGCAGAGAGGGTAATTTTTTTTTTTTTTGGTCTTGTTTCACTTAAAATACCTGCAACCAACAGTGAGCTGTTCTTTTGCGTTGTGCTTCCATTTCAATTTCACCTTCTAGAAGGTCCTGTTCTCTTCTGCCTCAAGCAGAGGCAAGGAGCAGCCATGGGAAAACCTGGTGGGCTGCTGAACACACAAGAGTGCTTTGGATGGGAACCAGTTTTCTCTTTTCCAGGCAGGCAACTGCTTGGAGGTACTGCAATACCTCTAAATAAGTGGATATGTGTTAATTAAAGGTGAATGCTGCTTCTGCAGCAGGGGTGAAGTAGTCTTGTGATTTTATTTGTATAGGAATTGATGGGGAGGTGAGGTAGAATGAGTGTACAAGCACTATGTTTTCTTTGTCTTGGGACTGGACAGAACTTCACAAGCTCCACACTGCTTTGTTCCCACTTTGCCTGGGAAAACCTGGCCTTGTTTGTTGGACTGAATTATCTTTTACCTAGTAGGGAACACAACTTGTTTCCTGCCAAGATACGGCAGCTATTAAAAATTCTTTCTAGGTTTGATTTGGAGCGCAGACACTATTTTTGTTTGGTGAAGACTTGTAGCTGCAAACATATGCACCATATAAAAACGTGGATCTTCATATGTAAGTATTTTTCCAGTGATGAAAGAGTTCTTACAATCCAAATGTTCTGGTTGGAATTGAATTTTGTTAGCTTCTGCTGCATTCGCTGTCTCCCAATTCCAAGCTGGCATTTTACAGCATTTCCTTTCATTCAGTTCCTGTGTAGTCATTTCTTGGGTTGATCCCAAAATTGCTTTCTCTGCCTTGTCTATTTCCTTGAGCTTGATGTTGTGCCAGTCTTGGCAAATGAATAGTTTCCCTGGGAAACTGTGTGTGTGTGTGTGTGTGTGTGTATGTGTGTGTGTATGTTTTAATTGAGGTTGTCCAAAATGTGCTGTAATATATAAAACAAAGCGGATGTGTTTGCAACTCTGATGGCATCTTACTTGATATTATTAAGAGTCATTGATATGGAAAAAGATTACTTGGATCATTACATCATGCAATATGGAAGGTCAGGAGCTATTTCCATCTTTTCTTTCAAGTACTATTCTAACATTTTCCTTTGTCCATTTTTTTTGCTAATGGTATCTACTGGCATTCTATTATTACTGCTCAAAGATTTAATCGAGTGCTTAATTTCTCTGTTTAATTTCAATATTATTTCTTTCTTCTCCCCGTCCTCCCCTGCTCCCAAAGGAGGAAAGAATAAGTAAAAGAACTCCAGGTTGGGACTATTAGTTGGCTGTCCAAAATTCCATTTTGGGATGAAAAACAGCCTGTGATCAAAGACATGTTAGGCAATTGTTATTTTCTTTTCCCTGTGAATAGCACTGTGTTTATATACCACCTATCAGGGCTTGCAACCCTCTCTAAGCGGTTTACAATGTCAGCATATTGCCC
>JANHJO010009557.1:103813-113834 GCA_032468235.1 Pseudoxyrhopus heterurus
AAGGAAAGGAAAGGAAAGGAAAGGAAAGGAAAGGAAAGGAAAGGAAAGGAAAGGAAAGGAAAGGAAAGGAAAAGTTGAACTTCATGAATAACTGGATGGGGGATCATCAGCAAATCCTGAGAATAGATCAAGAAAAAAATATCCTGGAAGAAGACAGTGGCAAACTGTTTATTTCTACTAAGAAAACAATAGTGTTACAGAATGTCTAGGTTATTCAGAGAAATTGAGCTCAACTTGAAAGGGCCTATCTTTTTTTTTACATCTGTTACTAAATCAATTCAATTAAAGATTTTCAGACAGACTTGTAGGCAATTTAATATTTATTTTTAACTGCCATTGAGATTCCTTATCAAACTGGCTAAAAGCTATTGCCAAAGCTCATATACTAAGTTCCAGATGTTGTTGATGGCAACATAAGGGTAGACAACATGACCTCTTTTTAAAGGTCCACATATCTCTTTGAAAAGAGCATGAATCTTGTGAAATAAATAAGGAAAACAGATTCACTTTGTAAATACTTCAAAAAAATAAAACCCAAAATACTGAGATGCTGAGACCTCAGAAATTATGCAGAGGAGAAGAACAAAGATGATGAAAGGTGTGGAGGCTAAACCATTCGATGAATGATTGAGGGAATGAGATATGTCTAGGTGAGAGAAGGACTAGGGTGGACATGATAGTATCTTCCAGTATTTGTAGGACTATCTCAGAGGGGGGGGAAGGGAGGGTCAACCTATTGTCCAGAGCACTTGAGGACAGGACAAGCAGTAATGGGTAAAAACTCATTAAATAAAAATCCAAGCTAGAATTAAGGAAAATTTTCCTGTCAGTGGGATAGCTTGCCTCTAGAAATTGTGAGTGATCCATGGCTGGAGGTTTCCAAGAAATGATTGGACAACCATTTGTCTGGATTGGTATAAGTTCTCCTGCTCCAGCAGGGGGCTAAACTAGAAGACCTCCAAGGTTCCTTCCAACCCTTATTATTCTATGAAATCCAGAAGTTTCAGATATAGAAATCTGATGTTTTGAAACCTGAACCTATTGTACAATAACAAATGCATTGTTTATTTTGTTTTCTTAGTTCTTTTGCTAATCAAGTCCCTTGGGCTGTGAAGCGTCAGTCCAAGTATTACCTATCCAAATCTAAATCCTAATGTATATCAAGAATTGGTGTTTTTATTAGTGTCCCATCATGTGGAAGCCTGGGGTAAATGAAATTATCTTTGTGCTGCTCAGAGACTCTGGAATAATGTATTAGATGTGAGAAAAACAATTTGATTCTGATTTTGCAGTGCAAGAAGCCCTGATTTCATCTTGACTTTATATTTCTGTATCTTAGTGTTAAAGGTTTTAAACAGGTTATCTTGAATTTTCTCTCAAGGGCATGGAATGACAAGCCCCAAAGTAATCTAGCACAGTAAACTATAAATGCATCCTTAAGTTGATAGTTAGCAGCATCTGCTGCCCCCTGAGGGCACAATCAATGCTGTTAGCTCCCTGGATGGAAAAAGCGAACTGCATATAGTTAGAAACATGCACCAAATTACAAGTGTTTTACTACCTTTGCAATTTTGATCAAAGAGATGCAGAAAGGTATAAGTGAACACTTTGCAAAAGGCGACGAGCAGAGAATCCTACAATCCATTCAAGTGTTACTTCAAATTCAAATGGAATCGCTGGATGTCTTCAGGGCTGGTCATACTTTCAATCAAGACAGCAAGAGAAAGCTATTTATTTTTTTCTTTTATAGAACTGACAGAAATCCAAAGGTGGTTGCAAAACACAACAAGGAGAGACTCAGAGATAGAGAGAAATAAAGCCGCAAAGACAAGAAGCGAACATAGCTTTCCAGCAGGTACTTCTCAACTGTTCTTCAAGGTAACATAAACTGAGCATCCCTTTGAGAAGATAATGAGGGCAGGTTGATTCACCATGTGAGATATACCACCACATGCTGCTCTCTTCCATTGCCACAGCTGGCTTCAACTTTGTTATGGGAAAAAGGAAAACTAATTAAGAGAAGTGTTTATTTTGTCGCAAAACTGAGGCATGTTTTACATTGTGACAACTTTGTATGTGAAGCAATGACCTTAAACATTTTAATTGCTTTGAGTTTCTAACTCCCAGGTAAACAAGTGCTGTGACATATCTTTTCATAAAAGAAGATAGGGGAAGGAAGCTTAATTATATTTATATGATCAGATCATGCCCAGTGGATTAAAAACTTTACAAGTTTCTTATATTGTCCTTTAGACTAACATAAGTAGAAGCAAAGTAATAATATTGTAAATAAAAAAATATTAGGGTCAAACATCTTCAGCCTCCAAAGACTACCTATTCGTCTTTTGAACAGGGATTGATTTATCATTTCGGTGTCAGAAAATGTTGTTGAACATTTGGAGTTTTCTTCAAGATTATAGGATTAATGAAGCTTCCATGAAGGTAGTTGGGAGAAATTTAGATTGTAGTCCTACACCCATTTATCTGGGAACAAACTTCAACAGGTCTATCAAAGCGAGGTGATTGTTCAGTTGTTAGACTGAACATTATCCCATGCTGATTTCACTCTGCTTGATTCCAGGCACTAGGCTTGCAATATTCGTCTCTCCCTTATATGCCAATAATTTTAACATAGTGATGGATCCAGGAACAAAGTTCTATCTTAGTTGGGAAAACTGATAAGACGATGATAAGATATGATGAGATGAGATAGAGAAGAGATGGGATAAGAGATAAGAGACAAGAGATAAGATAAGATTGCCTTTATTGTCACTTTTTTCTGTGAACACACTGGGACACATTAAAAAAATCTGATGCCCAATCTCAAAAGAATATACATACATACATATATATACATACAGTACATACATACATACATACACACACACATATATTAATCACAGACCATTTAGAATATGCAGCAGATACTTAACACGGTAGATACTATATGATACAATGTACTATTATAGAATCTAGTTGTTCTGCTTTGGCTACCACGAAGCTTTCTCCCAGAAGGTAACAAAAAAAAAAAACTAGTCATGGAGAGGATGTCCTAGACCAGTGGAATCAAACTCAAGGCCCGGGAGCCGAATCCAGCCTGCAGGATGCTTAGATCTGGCCCACAGGGCCGTCCTAGAAGCAGCAAAAGACTGGCCGGTGGTGCCTCTGCCAATGAAAATGGAGCTCAGGTGGGCCACGCAAGGCCCTCCTGAACTCCATTTTCACTGGCAGAGGGTTTCAGGAGGCTGTTGAAGCCGAAAACAGAGCTCAGGAGCCTGTTTTTGCTAGCAGAGTGTTCGGGCCACCACAGGCACTCCCAAAACAAGTGATGTCGAGCTAGCCATGCCCACTCTGGCCCCCCAAGGTCAAACACCACCCTGATGTGGTCCTAAAAGAAATCAAGTTTGACATTCCTGTCTTAGACAATCTTGCAGACCTTGGTCAAGCATCACTTATATGCCACGTCCTGTATAGAAGGAAGTGAACTTCCAATAAACATTTCTGCTGTCCTCACCAATCTCGGCACCGCCTTCCAGTCTGAAACAGTAATACTTTCAAACCACTATAGTAACACACAGTAATATGATCAAACATTCATTCAGTTAACAATCTTGAGAGGTTCTCACATACTGAGTGAAAATTCTAGGTAAATCCTAAAACAAGGCTCAACGTTGTATGGTCTTTAATATGAAAAGTCCCCAATACAAGCATCATAGCAATAGCAATAGCACTTAGACTTATATACCGCTTTACAATGCTTTACAGCCCTCTCTAAGCAGTTTACAGAGTCAGCATATTGCCCCCAATAATTTGGCTCCTCATTTTACCCACTTTGGAAGGATGGAAGGCTGAGTCAATCTTGAGTCTGGTGAAATTTGAACTGCCAAATTGCAGGCAGCCGGCAGGCAGCAGAAGTAGCCCGTAGTACTGCATTCTAACCACTGCACCAACGTGGCTCATAACTCCCCTTCCAATTCTAATTAGTTCATTTAGAGAACATTTGTGCTTGGTTTCCTAAAATGTAATACTTAACCTTAAATAAAATTCAGAATCAAGGCTATATTACATGCACTGGATGAACAAAAAATGATATTGAACCATTATTTATATATGTCACTCGCTATTTCTTATTAAGCATAGCAGTGCTGAGCTTACCTTATTTAAAGTATTTTGAGTCCTAACCTGTGATACCCCATCTCATGTGCTAAAATTTCAACCCTAACTAGGGCCTAAAGCAATATACATAACATGAAGTCAACATTAAAATTAATATTATTTGTCCTTGTCCATGTATGGATTATAGACATCAATTCTATAATCTTTACAGCTTTAAATCTCACATTTGTTTTCTGATAAAATTAAGTATGCATACGTGTCTTTTTAAATTTAAATTTGAGCTGAATGGTGGCAAATAATTGAAGAAAACTGGTATTACCAGTATAACCTACATTTCTGTGCTGTCCTTTGGCTTATTGCACTGTCTAGTCAAAGTCAGCTTTAACAACTTATTGGCTCTGTACAAATTCTCAATGGGCATTTCCCCCACCTCCTTTGTAATCAAAATGTTCTTTTTTTCCTCTCAAAAAACCCAGAAAACTGAATGTTGAACTCCTGGAATTAAGAAACATGGCAGTTATTACTGAAACTAGTTCACCTTTATAAACCAATATGAATAGTTTATTGGAATGTGTATTAGCAAAGGAGGAAATTGATGCAGCTCTTATTTTCAGGACAATATACTGGAAATTACATATTTTCTACAGTTACAATGATGTGTTCTAATTCAGAAGTGGGCAAACTACCTCCTTCAGCTTCCATTTCAAAAGCTTTGTGAAGATTTCACTTAGGTTTCTGACAAGAATAATCTGGCTTCCTCAAATAAGACTTGTTTTGAGAGTAAGAAAAAAGAAAGAGGAAGAAGAAAATGAAAAAAGAGTGAAAAAGGAAGTGCCATGAAGAGGCAGAAAGCAAGCAAACCCTGCACACTTCTCTGCATACTTAGTTTGGCTCCACTTCTGTACAACAGCTTAGCCCAAGAGAGTGCAACTCTTGACAGATTTTCCACCCTTGCCTTTGCTCAATATTCACCTATTGGTGATTTTGCACCAACTTTCCCTGTTCACAAAAGGTTCCCTTCCACTAAAGGTAGAAATGTAGTGCATACAAAGCTATATACACACTGAGGTGCCTTCTAAATGTCAATTAATGAAGGTGTAATATAATTCAGCAAGGATATTGCTGTGGGGTCTTCACATAAAAAGTACCCTAACTCATAAATCCACAGCTCCTCAAGTCAGCAAGAAGACCCCAGGCTCTCTAAGCTACCCACCAGATTCTTGAAATCCCTCCTCCCTACCGTGAGGGCTTAGTTGATACTTTAACTTCATTTCTCATGCTATGGGAAATGAATTAGAAGCAATCTATCCTAATTTGTTAACTTATTCAAATAACAGTTATTATACTTAACTATGCTAAAGATTATCTTTTTGGTGGCAGATTGTTTATTTTTTGATGAGCCTAATTACTGATTTTCCAAAGGTAATTTACATTTATTACTAATACATCTTTTAAAATGTGACAGATAAATGTTGTTCCCATAAGTGTATTATGAAAAAAGTTACTATTTAAAAACACATTATTTAATTTGAAAGATAAATGGCAAACACCATTATTATTTTTTTCTTGGAGCACCTGTGCTGTAAGCTCATTAAAATGTGTGATTTTATGTGAAGCTGAGATACTTAAGAGAAAAATTATCTATGGTATATGTGTACCCTAAAAATAAACCCAGTACGCAAAGGTGACAGTATGCATATTTACCAACGTAGCTCAACTAATTTAATGTGATTTCTGCTCCAGCTGCAAGCCAGAATAAAGCTGTTGTGAGCAAATATATTTTCCTGCTGAATACCGTATATCGAAGCTGTAATCTCACTCTTTTATGGGTATGGTATAAAATTGACCATTAAGAGACAGCAGCTTCAAAAAATTCTATGTACTGTAAATGATAATTCTGCTGTTTTATCCAGACTACTGCTGACTTTATAACTGTACAGATATGTTTCCTCTGGAGGTTCAGAGCTTTTGTTTTCCATGGACGCAAGAGTTATCAAAAAAATTTATCATGGCATTTTCTTTTTCTATCAGTATGGTCCATAGCCTTTTCCTCCTATACTTTTTTCTTCGAGGCACACATGAAGTTATACTAGATCCAATTATTTTTTCTGCAGTCCAGTATTTTCTGGTCTGATTTGCAGAGATTGTCTAATGTGTCAGACAGAGGTTTTTCCCACCATCTGTCGTCTAATTCTTTCATGAGGTGATGCCAACTCATTCAAATCAAATCATCTTTATTAGTGTAATTGATCGATCCAAACATAAGAATATAACAGGGCAAAAGAAACATCCTCCATCTATGCAGAAAAATTTTGAACTTTTTCCAACTGGCGAGACATCTCATTCACTTAGCCAAGGTTAGGCAGTATAAAGGCTTCATGCTGGCCTATTTCAATGTTCTTATTATCAGCAATCTTTTAAGATAAATTCCACATCTCCTTTATCTCTCATGCAATTTTCTTGTGTTGTTCATTCTGCTATATTTGTGTTGTTCCCATCATCCTATTTTTTTTTTTAGTATTAGACCATGTAGATTTATTTCTTTTCGATTGATCCTATTGCACTGCAGATACAAGAGTTATGCTTAGCGTGACCAAATTTTGTGCTCTAGTTTATAAAGTCAACCAAATAATATTTTATGAGATTGGTAAGTGATGAGTATTTAAGATCCTAAGCTTTAAGTGGATCTTGCCATCCTACCAGCATTGCTACTACTAATTATTATTATGATGATGATTGCTTGCACAGTCAACCTGATGCTTAAAGTAGATTTTGCATTTTTGTCTCCCTATCAAATTCTTTCCAAGGATCTGGCCTAGGCAGTGTTTAATAATATTAAAGGTACTTTCACAACAGAAGCTGTTCCAAGTAAAGTTGCCTTTTGCAATTGACTGGTGGTGATTTTGTCAATGCTGACAGTATTCAAGTGATACTCCAGATATTTTGGGATTGCACCCAAGACACCTATTACTATTGGTACTATCTTTGCTTTCTTTTCCTGTAGTCATTTCACTTTTATTTGCAGGTCTTTGTATTTTGTGATTTTCTCCAGTTCTTTCTTTTCTATTCTGATGTCTTCAGGTACTGCAATGTTCACTATCTAGATTTTTTTTATCTTTCTTATTGACAAATGATAAGTCTGGGGTATTATGTGACAGGTGCTTGTCTGTTTGAATTTCTAAAGTCCCAGAACACTTTAGTTTCTTCTTTTTCAATTATTTTGTCTATTTTCTACCAGTTCTTGCTTGCAAGCAAATGGCATTTCTTAAAGATGTTCCAATGCACCATTGTTGCTATTTTGTCATGCCAGACGTTTATAGTCAGTCTGTGCAAACGTCTAGCAGCAGCTAACAAGGTGGACCACTGTTTCTTCACTTTCTTTATAGAGGCAGCATTTGTTGTCTGTTGCTATCTTCTCAGTTCTGGCTTTGAATGCATTTGTTCTTAAGATGTGTTCTTGTGCAGCGAGAATTAGTCCGTGTCTTTTTTCAACTTTCCTGTTCTTATCCATTGCACTTATCTGTTGGCCTGCTTTTTTTTTTTTTAATGCATTGGTCATATAGCACTTTGCTTTGCCGTGTCTTTTTTCTATTTTTCATTTAGTCTTATAGGCCAATTTGGTCTCTCCAGTATTTAGCAAGCCTTCAGTGCATCTTCTTCTCTGTCCTTCAACTGCCTGGGGTACTTTCAACATTCCACGCCCACCTGTTTTCCTTCATAAGTATAGTCTGTCAACATCACAGTGAAGATGAAGGACATGATTCATGGTCTATGAAGATTCTCAATCATCCAGGTCATAATTTGAAAAGCACCTTTTGGCACGATTCATTGTCATTATTTTTCTGGTCCATGACTTTTAGTTCAGTGGCTTGAGTCCAGTCCTCTATACGAACTGTGTATCCAATGACTGGAATTGCCTCATTGTTAATTGCTTAGATGGTGTTTGGACTTGAAGATCTTCTTCATTCTCATGATGTACTCACTTCTTTCTTCTTGACTTCATTGTGCTTGATGTTGTCCTGTTATATTGTGTTTTGTCACATGGTCAGCCAGATAGTTAGACTAGATTTGGCATTTTTATCCACCTATCTAGCTCTTCCCAAAGACATGGGATATTATTCTTACTATTATCATTATATTATGTTCTTACTTTAAAAATAGTTTGATTTGATGTCAGAGAGGCTCATTACCTCATGCCTGCAAACTATTTGTCCTATCATTGACCAGTGCTTAAAGCCATCTCTATTCTATCATTGAGCAATAGCAATAGCATTGTATTTATATACCGCCTATTTGGGCTTGCAACCATCTCTAAGCAGTTTACAATGTCAGCATATTGCCTCCAACAATCTGGATTCTCGTTTTACTTACCTCGGAAGGATGGAAGGCTGAGTCAACCTTGAGCCTGGTGGGATTTGAACTTGCTAAATTGCAGGCAGCTGGCAGCTAAGTACTAATTACAAGTACTGCACTCTAACCACTGCGCCACGAAGGCACCACCAATTAGCTATGCTAATAAGTTCATACAAACTGATAGGAAAGGTCTAGAAGTGGCCAGATGTGGAACAACCAACCAAAGACATCTTCCATTCTCTTTAATCAAGGAGATTATTACCAAATGGTGATATAGGTCCAAGAAATCAGGAAGGAATACCAGATGTAGATTAACCTCCTGGTTTGTTTTGTGATTTAATCAGTATTTTGGCAAAGTAGTAATTTTTTCTTGAATGCTGAGTGGTACTCTTTCTAACATTAAGTTGATATATTTAATTTTTTAGCTATGTAAAAGTTTAGATATTTAAAAGGCTTACATACAGTTCCAATAGTTTATGTTTTTAAAAAATGTATTATTAAAAGCCCATTTAAGGTGTTGAGGCTAGATATGCAACACATGTTTCATGTTTAAATCATAGGCCTGTATTTGTTTAAAATTTGTGGAGAGAGGGAGCGACAGAGAGAGAGGGAGAGGGAGAGAGAGAGAGGGAAGGAGAGAGAGAGGGGGGGGAGAGAGGGAGAGAGGGAGAGAGAGAGAGGGAGAAGTCCACAACATTAATTAATATTAAACAAGAAGGTGACTGCATAACTCCAGATATTTTTTACGCAATTTGGAAAGTATAAAATGCAAGGCTGGAGTGCCTCTTTGGAAATGCTGTGATAAGGTACTTTGTGCTAATCCCTTAGCTGTATTCTAATAGTTGTTTTTTCATAATCTTCATCCTATGCTTTGGCTCTTTGTTGCACAGGTTAACCCTAAATTCTAAGCTGAAAAAAACTTCCATCAGAAATACAGGTAGTATTTGACTCATGTCAATAATTGGAACTGGAATTTCCATCATAAGTCAGTGCGGTCATAAAGTGAGCCATCATGTGACCAGATGTAATTTTAAAAACATAATTGTAGTAATTTTACAATCATTAAGCAAATGAAGCTTCCCCAGTTTACTTTTATAAGAAACCAGCTGCAAAGGCCACAAACCATGATCATGTGACCACAGGATGCTGCAAGCATTTGTAAATTGTTGTTGTTGCCAAGTGCCCAAATTGCAAATTGATGTGATTATGGGGATGGGGCAACATTTGTAAGTACAAGGGCAGGTCATAAATCACTTTTTCTGAAGACATCATAATTTTGAACCATTGTTTAAACAGACATAAGTTGAGGACTATCTATATTAATTATTCCTCCTAGTAAGAAATATTAGGGCAATATCAATTACTGGATTATTTATGTTTGTCTTATCTTTTTATTTTTTTAGAGATAATTCGATACAGTATTTTAGATTATACCCATATTTATATAATCTCAAAACTAAATAGATTATTTAACAGTGAATCCTACTGATTTTAATAGGACGTATTTCCATTTAATAGGCTCAGGATTGCAGATTATATTGGTTGGCTGGGT
>JANHJO010009557.1:167763-180829 GCA_032468235.1 Pseudoxyrhopus heterurus
AACAGCTTTTAACAAGGCCCGGCGTTGCTTAGTGGAGAGAGTGGCTGGGCTCGTGCAGCTAGGCCGAAAGAGGGGAGAGGAGCTTGCTGGGACTCCACTCAAACTGCTGGCTCAAGTTTAGTTCAAGCTAAGCAACAACTCTCCGGCCTCCCTCCCTTTCCCCCTCCTTTGGAATCGCCCAGGTTTAGCCCTGGATTTAGTTACTGCCCGGGAGAAGCTGAGTCATAAAAAAGAGTGTGCTGTGAAAGGAAATAGGGCCGGTGGGCTCGTGTTAAGATGTCTTGCTTTCGTCTTCCAGTCCCGCCATCCGATATACTTTTTATTGTTGTTCCCGTTCGGTTCTACAGTTGGTAAGATGTTTGCTAGCTGTCGCGTTGGGCAAAATTTAAAGTGCATCTTCAGAGAAAGATGCCACCTTGGAAGCCTTGAGGAAGAGACAAATGCTAGCCTGGCCCTTTGAAAGTAACGGAAACCTCTGGAGGAGCCACTGGAAACAATGAAAGTGTGAAGGAATAGCAGTTTGAGCTGTGAAAACCTTTAAAAAACATGTGGGTTTCCTTACCAAGGCAGTTGAACTTTCTTGCAGTATAATGTCAAATAATTTGAGGTAGGATTTGCCAGGGCTTAATACGTATGGTACCTGATCTATGTATGCACAAAGTACTTTATGGATAATTATAATCCTTCTAGAAGTGGAATCAGGAAGACTTCTGCATTAGGGCCTTAGATTGAACCTCCTCCGTAGGCCTCCCATCCCAAAGTAGATGGCTAAGGAGAATTGGATCAAAATTGTAGGACATAATGGGAACAACTGGTGATAGCATATAGATTGCATGGAGATTAAGGAACATGATAGCTGGAGTGGAACCTTATTGTAAGGAAGGCTAACAAGTTGCATACTTTAAAAAGTTTACCTGATGCTGCCAAATGAGGCTCAATTTCATATGAGGAAAGATCAGTATGCATATAGTATTTGTCATCCCTTGTGCTTACTTTTAGCATAGCTAATTCTGTTGAATAATTCAGAATTGATACATATGCTAGTTAAGATACAAAACTTCCTATTTTAAAATCTATTTTAAAAAAAACATAATATGTCCGCACATTACAGGTTGATAAGATTAGGAGAAGGTACTGTAGCTTTTAAATACTTAACAGAGTGCAACAACCAGCTTTTAGCAGCATCTCAAAGGGTGGGGGTGAGTTTAAATTTGCATGTGCCTACAAGAGAATCCTTATCTGCATGTGTAATCTATAGCAACAAAGCTAGTATTTTGGATTTGAGGTGATTCAGTTTTCCTTAAGATATCTCAATCCAAATACCTCTGTTTCACTTTTGTTCATACTGTACTTATTGCTTCATTGATGGTATAAACTGTTGCATTTCACGATTCCCAGTAACATTTGCATAGAGTCAGGTTTGAAATATTGGTAATATTTATAGAGTTTAGGAATTAGGTTTGAAGTCACTTTATTACTCCTTTCATATGAACTTCCAGTGTCTTCCAGTGACTGAAAAGCATATGTACTGTACATTACTATTCATTATAGAGGAGTGCTGTTATCCTGTATGTAAAGCTGTATATCTCAAAGGGAAAGAAAGCTAATACTGTACATAACTGCTGGTATACACTGTCTGTCTTTACCACTGCTCCAAACCAGAGAGTTGTATATTCTTTATGAGCCTAGTGCTATATTAGTAATAAGTATGTTTGCTGGGACAGCTTCAGTAATCTCTGCAGCAGAGGCATATTTGTGTGCCATTTTGGGAATTTTTCTGAGATAGGAATCTTGAAGATAGAATTAATTTCTAGGGGAAACTTCATAGCCTGTGCATGAGTGCTTTCTTTATCACCTGTCTCCATTTGGCATTCGAAGAAGGTAAATCAAAGTGTGCAATTTGTTATTCTGCTTCACTTGAGAGCTGTACTAAATAACACTTGGTCTGAAATTCTGATTGAAGTTGTAGGAGGATATACTGTATTTAATTTAATGCCCTTTAATAACATATTCTTGTTCAGGTCTGATGCTGTCATCTTAAAGGTTGGATCAGAGTAGTTTTATCCTGTGTAGGGAGTGGAATGAGTAATAATTTCAACGGGTGGTGGTGTGAGGGTAACTTTAATTCATGAAAGACCAATAACCCAAAGCTTGCCCTGGTGTCCAGATTGTTTTATGCCCCAAGGCCGAAGTTATAGTCACTGCTTATTGGGCTCCAACTAGTTTATGATGAAATTATACATGAATTATTTCAGGGGCTTGAATAAGACATGGTATGTCAAACTGTTGCTGCTTCATAGTGCTTTAAAGAATAGAATTATATTTCAATAGATTAAATGCTCAATATTTTCTTAATGTACACTATATTTTAGTATTAATTAAAACTTCTCTCTTATCTTGTTTTTTTAATCTGCAAATTGTAGTAGGGATTAAGGCAACAATTTTGTGCACACTTTTTGAATTGAAATGACAGATTTACATGTGAGCAAACATGCATGAGTGTAGTGCACATCTTATTGAAATAAATTATATCCTTCAGATAAAACTAGCATGTAGTGCTTGCTTAAAAGACAGTAAGGCATATTTTTAGTATTCTTATGATGTAGCTGTTATACATTAATAGTATTAATCATTGAATAGAAGTCAAATGTATTAAACTTTTATAAATACTAATAGAATGTAGTTGGTAAGGTCTTAAAAACTTTGATGTTTAGTAGCTATAATTAATATTCAAACTTTATTACTTTGGGGGAATTAAAAAAACATGGACTTGAATTTAATGTATTTTTTCATGTTAAAATACATTGTGTTAACAAACAGTTTTGAATGTTATGCAGTTTTCTGGTTATATCTTAGGAACTCAATCTTATACACAATCACCTGGAAGTAATCACCATTGAATTCAGTGGGGCTCATTTTCAGTAGATATGCATAGGAATGTGCTTTAAATAGACACAAATATAATGCATAAGGTATGTCTGCAGTGATTTGTAAAGCCTATTGCTGTGCTTCTGTTGTAAAGTAAGTGGAACAAAGCTCTGTTCATTTTTTGGTTTTTCTTTCTACAGTATATGCTTAAACACAGCAATGATAAATGATGATATGCATTGTCTAACACTTGCTTTTAAATAAATAGCTCCAGAAGATTGCTTAAATGATAATCGAAAATATGAAATAGGGTGGCCTTCATATCACAAGGCCAAGGGTCTACAAATGGAAAAACTGAAATAATGAAATATTTCCAAGGCAACAGACTGTCAACAAGAACAGTAATGCATGGGCATATCATAGAGGTACCAGAGAGGATATTACATCTTATGGCTGTGGAGCTAGGAGTTATAATGACCTTTATTAAACAGAGCCTCCCCATTACCACAATATTTCTGATTCCTGATTTATGGATTAGTAGTTGCAGTAATTTTAATAGCTTGAAATATTATTTCTGTATTTGATTTGTTGTATTATAGGCTAATGAAGTATATTGTTTGATGTTCCTATAATATTAAATATTTTTCAACAAGTAATGAACTAAATATGTTTTAATGTTTTGTTCTGTAGTTTTCAACCACATGCTTAATATATCTTGTAACCAGTATTTCACCTGTTGTGAGTACAATACTGCAAATAACAGATTAGATCCAACACTTAAGCTGTTGCATTGCATCCTGCGTGAAATAATGAACACGTCAATATATTTTGGACTTTCCTATGAGAGTGTTATTACAGTACTTCTGTTGCACTTAATGCTTTACTTCATTAAGCTATATAATTAAATCTACTTAAATACTGTTATTGTGATGCTGGTTTGTTATTTTCTGTTCATATTTGAGTACAATATATTATCACTATCCTACTAAAAGTGCAGAGTGTTGATATCATGAATAATATTTTAAATAGGGAAGGCATTTTTGAAACCCTTGAAATTTTCACAAATTTCATAAAGAGGCTTGGCAATAATTTTGGTAAGACGCAGTAGTTGTTTTAAGTGCTTTGATTGAATATTTTATAAGAGATCCTATGAAATGTTTGAACAAGCTCAGTCTTAAAATACAAGCTTTCTTTTTATAAATCATTCCTTTAATATGTTTACTTGTAGATAGTCTTCAGCTAATTAATTAATTAATTAGGGTATATCAGTCACTAGAACTCAGTGTGAGGGGGGATAGGATTTTTTTTTTTAAATTTACATTAACTTTTTTTGTGATTGCCTTCCAACTTTGTGTAAAAGAATTTGTAGCTCTTTTGCTTCGTTATAAATTCCTCTCAGAGTGAGGCACCTTAAGATACTGAGTGCCTGTAAATTGTGATACAGTAGTCATAATGTATTATAATGCCATATTTGCAGGAGTAAGGATTAATAAGGAATACGTATGAAAACTGTTGCCGATTACTAAAATTGTTTTTTCTATATAAAAGCCACATGCCACTTTTTTGCTTTTGGTAGTTCTTGCCATCTATCAACTACCTATAGAACAAACTATCTCCTGTGTCCTTTATTTTAACATGGTTTAGAACTGAGATATTCATTAATAATTTAAGGTATGTTTGTGTATTATGCTGAAAGATATGCCAGCAGTAGCATCATCTTTAAAATTGATATACATGTCATTTCCTGGGAAAATAAATAGAAATATTATTGTTGTTTAGTAAAAACAGCATTAGTTAATTATGCACATTAAATAGAAGAAAGCTAACAGATACTATATTTTTTGAAATATTGATTTTAAAATTCTTATTGATCCAATTGAATATTTAATTGCTTTAATTTGTATGTTAGAAAAATACAAAGTATTCCCTTAATTTAAAGGGTCTTTGAACATATTAATTATGTTATGTAACAAAGGTCACACTGATCTCATTTTTATATAGAATCTCATATGATACTGGATCAGTTATTTTTCTTAATGCAACTAATGATTAGCAATGCCCTGAGGTCTTTTAGAACTAATTCAGAATACTTCTGATTTCTTCCCCTTCAAACATGGTGTTGCATAATCGGAATTAAGTATATTGACCTTCCACAAATCATTAAATGTTTGCAGTGTATCCCAGATTAACTGAACTCTGTGTAGTGAAAAAAAGGCTCACACTATACTGTTCTGTCACAGGTCCTGACATGAAAGAGTGGTTGGGTGAGAATTGATAATTGTCTGGATTCTTTTCATCTTTCTCTTATCAGTTAAGTCTCATGGTCTGTTTTCATCAAATGGACAGTTTGGCATCAATTTGTGCCTTACTGGATGAATTTGGCTTTAACAACAAGACATAGTTTAATGTTATAGGAATAAGTATTGTTGACCCTTAGAGTTGCATGTATTCCTTCTCTCTTTTTTCCAAAGTGTCTATGACAAGACTTCTATTCTTATCCCATTGCAATCTTCATATCTGAATCTCACTCAATTTTGATTAGTATTAACTATATTTCAAAGAAAACATCACTTCCGATTATGGTTTGATTTGTTTTTTTAATATTAGCTGTAGGTTATTCAGATTATGCAATATGTCATTGTAGCTTGCTTGAAACATAAGCAAATTCTGCTCTTAATGGCATGGTAGATGAGAGACGAGAAAGTACTTGAGCTCTGAATTTGTACATACCATGTTAAAACGGAAGTGTGGGCTCACATATACTGTCTTCTTAGTTAAGAAGTAATATTTGAGCATGACCCATATGAGCTTTGTAAATTTAAATTTTTTAAAAAAATAATACCTCTATATAATCACCTAATTATCTGAATTACACACAAAATGATTTTGTTGCAGTGATTTGACAAATAAGATAATGTTTTGGTTGTCTTTTTGCTAGGAGTGGAGAGCATTAGTTACTTAATAAAACAAAGGAGATCTAATTTTATGCTTCTGACCATAAATAGTTAATATTTCTTTATAAATACTAATTTTCATATGAAGAAACAATAGGATTGTTTTGGGGGAGCAATCAAAGCTATTTTTTTTTCATTTATTGGTATATTTTCTTAACACAACTTTTAACTGAAGCATTTTCAATGTTAAGGAGATTGATGAAAGGTAATACAGATGGGAAAATTATGGTAATTCAAACCATTGGGAGATATTTCAGCCTCCTGGTTCTATTGCTGTCCTATAAATGGACATGCTTGAACAAAGGAATGGCTAATTCCAGATGGTCTGAGTGTTTTGATTTTTTTTCTCTGTATCCAAGTATTTAATTGCTGGATGAGGATAACACTTTATCCACAGAAGCTTGTGCTACATCAAACTTACTTGTTTGGGCTGAATTCTGGATGCTGAGCATATATTTGTGTGGATTTCAAAACATGGAATCTTGGCATATATAATTTGGAGAATTTAACATTCATTTAATTGACATGTTTCTACACACACAGAGAGAGAGAGAGAGAGAGAGAGAGACAGACAGACAGACAGACAGATACACACACACACAATGGGAGACTTAAAAAAATAACACCATAATGAAATACAAAAGGAGCAACATATAGCATGTAGTAAAACACAACTGGCACATGCAATATGTAGCATGAAGTAAACAACAAAAAACACTGCCACTAAACTCCCCACACAATCAACTAAGCTTCAAGCCCTGGAGCAGGGAGGGGAAAACAAGTTCTTAAATGGAAGGCTTGCTCCAGGATAAATTACGGGTAATCCTCAATTTATGACCACGATTGAGCCCAACATTTTTGTTGCTAAGTGTAAGACACTTGTTAAGTGAAATTTGCTCCGTTTTACAACCATTCTTGCCACAGTTGTTAAATGAATCACTGCAGTTGTTAAGTGAATCTGGATTTTCCCTTGAAGTTACTTGTCCAAAGGTCACAAAAGTTGATCACATGACCCTGGGACATTGCAGCCATCATAAATATGAGTCAGTTGCCAAGTGTCTGAATTTTGATTACGTGACCATGGGGAGGCTGCAACGATCATAAGTGTGAAAAACCTACGTCATAAGTCACTTTTTTCAGTGCCATTGTAACTTCGACCAGTTGCTAAATAAACTGTTGTAAGTCAAGGATTACCTGTTTATACATTAATAATTTACATCTTATGGAAGTAGATTAAAAGGTTTGTGAAAAATTACAATACCGGTAACAATTTTACTGGTATGCTGCACAAAATCAAGATTTTGATTTTTACTAAGAAAAACTAACCTTGAGTTGAACTAGACTTGTTAAGTATCTAAAAGCAACCAGTAGTTTTTGTGGAAATAATATGACAGTGAGTTGCCATTGGCTTCTTCCTTTTATATATTATTTCAAATATATTATCTCCTTGTTGAAATTCTATTATTCTGTTAAATATTTATTCTATTAACTATCTAAGCACTAATTCAGTCAAATTGTAATTAGTTCTTGCATCCAGGTTTGGCCAGATGTGGTATTGCATCTCATAGCTTCTCTGAAATGCAGGTTGGGAAGCATTGATATGGATCAATGTGGAAGAAAATATCAGTGATTTGAAGGAAGTGCCATGAGACTTTGGCGTTTACCAGACTTGACCTACAGTTGAGACAAAACCTCCCTATTTTTTAACATAGTAAAGGAAAGCAAGTTTGGGTTTCAGGCAGTATTTTATTACAGCATCTTAGTTAAGCAAGGTAATTTTTTTACCCTCCCCCCTTCCCTCCCATCGTACTAAAAAGTGGCAAGGAAGCAGAAATATATTCATATAGCTGATCCTTGACTAATGACTGTAATTGAGCCTGGAATTGTGATTATAAGTTGCATCACGTCACCGGATTTAAAGTTACTACTGGTTTTTAGGACAGCTAAGTTTAGGACAGTTAAGTTATACAGCAGTTGTTAAGTGAAATTATTTTCCCCATTTTTCCCCCCCCGGAAACTGAAAGTAAATACTGGAAACCAGCAAAGAATATAGCAAATCATGGTCACAGGAGTTCAGGACACTGCAGATAGCTGTAAAGATGGGCCAGTTCCCAAGTGCTCAAAATGTGATCACATGATGTGTGTGTGTGTGCAATTGTTATAACTCCCAAAATGGGTCCTAAGTAGCTCTGGGGAGGTCTGTCGTAACTTGAACAGTTGTTAAGCAACTGGTTGTAAGACAAGGACTACATGTACAGATAGTCCTCAGGATATGACTTCAATGGAGCCTTTCCATTTTAGGATTGCAGGGTGGAAGCAAGGATGGTTTGCAAAGATAGAAAGATTCAGAAAAATTTAGTGAATGGAGTTAGTATATTCTAGATTTAACTATATTTCTTATCCTTGCATTTCATTTCTTTGACTTGCTGTGTTTAACTCTTTTGTTGCTCTGCATAATATTGCTTACCTTGAAGATAGCATGATCTTTATGAATAAATGCAGACTAAAGTCATATGTATAGAGGGGTCCGACTGTTGCACTTGAAATTATTTTACATCTCCTTCTGTACAACCTTGCCAGGATCCTTTATAAAATCTCTACTATAGCTATTCAGCCTTCTGGAACACAAGAGGTGTATGAGAGGGGGTTACAATACAGGACAAAGAACCCAATCCAACAGGAATGTACTGTATGTTCTCCTCTTTGATAGTCACAATTGATCGCAGTTCTGTGTTTATAAAGAGGCAGGTTTCACTACTGAAATCGAAACATTAAAACATTGCTGGCCTTTGGCCATAATAAGGAATTCATTCAGTCATTCGATATATTAGCTAGAGCTGAAAATACATAGTAGGAAAAGTTGATACAAAAGTAAATTGCGTTTCTGCATTGTATTAGTTATTTTCTTTTCCAAAATGAAAAAGAATGGTAATATCAAGATACCCATTTTTCAACAAACAGAATTTCCCTACTGTTACCTGGATAATGTCCATTCCTTTAGGAAATGATAGTATTCCATTATGTTGCTTTGGTGCCTGTGGCGACTAGAATAGTTTCTTATTAATCAAATGACAATAGTCTCTAGTTTAGAATCATAGATTGATTCATAGGGCTGGAAGGGATCTTGTAGGTCTTCTAGTCCAAAACGGGAGTCCCTATACTGCCCTAAGGAGGACTTATATCATCCCAGAGAAATGGTTGTCCAGTCTTTTCTTGAAAACCTCTAGCAGTGCTGCACCCACAATTCTGGGAGGCAAAACAACGCCCTCTTCCCTGCGGCAGCTCTTCAAATACAGGTAGTCCTTGACTTACAACAGTTTGTTTAGAGACCATTCAAAGTTACAACGGCATTGAAAAAAGCGACTTATGATCATTTTTCAGACTTAAGACTGTTGAGCATCCTCCTGGTCACATGATTTACATTTGGATGCTGGACAACTGGTTCATATTTTTGATGGTTGCAGTGTCTTGGGGTAATGTGATTGCAACCTTCTGGCAAGCAAAGTCAATGGGGAAACCATCTTTACTTAACAACTGTTAGTAATTTGACAACTTCAATGTTTCACTTAAGAAATGTGACAAGTCGTAAAATGGGTTAAAACACACTTAACAAATTTCTCACTTAACATAAATTTTGGGCTCAATTGTGGTCGTAAGTTGAGGACTACTTATATTGGAAAACTGCCATCATGTCTCTCCTGAGCCTTCTCTTGATTAGGCTAAACATCCCTAGTCCTCTTAGCCATTTATTGCATGATTTAAAGGACATCTCTTAGCAATAATAATCCCCTTAATAATTATATAAAGTAACTTTAGTGAGGAGAGTCTCACTTCCTACCAAGATCTACAGAAGATTTATTCTAGAGATTCTTCTGTTTCTGTTTAAAAAGTTCTGCTGATTATATCATATTTGTGGCTATTTTAGATAAGTTGTTTATTTTGCTCTGATCTTAGATTTAGTAAATTTGTAATTTGTTTTGGCCTTACACAGAGACTTGGGAAATATATGAAATGAAATACAACTTTCCTGGTACAGTAATTTGCAGTTGACTTACAAGTAAACCGCTTTTATATAACTTAGAGGACTCCACTCTCTCCTTATTTAGCAACCATTCTCTGTTCCAAAAACTTGGTTGTTAAGCAACATGGTCGTTAAGTGAATACATAACAGAACAACACTGCAAAGATCAGTGGTTGCTGCCATCTCATTCGGATAAAGTTCTCTTTGTATAGTGTCTTGTGCCTGACAAGTTATTTTTATTTTATTTTGCCCCCTTCCAGCTTGGAAAAATTGCTTAAACTATTTCCTTCTGAACTGTTTTTCTCCTCAATGCAGGACTTCCCTAAAAAGTGCCAACCAGTAGTTAATAAGCTCAGCTCTGTGACCTTAATTAGTTGATTACAACTTTTAGCCAGCTGCTGCTGAAACTGACCAGACCTTAATCAGTTTCACATTGAAGGTTTTTAGTTGTCAGATGCATGAAATTTGCTTGTAAATGTGTCCATTATTGGAAAATTAAATTTTTATTACTGTTTATTACTATGGTATTTGTGAATGATCACTAACCAAAGTAGTTACTAAACAAGAAGTGGTTAAGTGAGTTTTGCCCCAATTTACAACCTGTCTTGTCACAATTGTTAAGTGAATCACTGCAGTATTTAAGCTAGTAACACAATTG
Source organism: Pseudoxyrhopus heterurus (assembly GCA_032468235.1). Lineage (NCBI taxonomy): Eukaryota > Metazoa > Chordata > Lepidosauria > Squamata > Pseudoxyrhopus > Pseudoxyrhopus heterurus. Next base: position 178,265 of record JANHJO010009557.1, read on the forward strand.
TTAAGTGAACCTAGCTTCCCCATTGACTTGCTTGTCAGAAAGTCGCAAATGTTGATCATATGACTGTGGGACACTGCAAAAATATGAACCAGTTGTCCAGCAACTGAATTTTGGTCATGTGACTGGGGATGCTGCATGGTCGTAAGTGAAAAACGGTCATAAGTCACTTTTTTAAAGTTCCATTGTAACTTCGAACAGTCATTAAACAAATGGTTGCAAATCAAGATCTACCTGTATTGATAGGTTTTTGTAAAACTGAAGTCTTTAAAAATCTCCATTCAGGTTTGAAAGATGGTATTCACACAAACTGCATACTATGAAAAGATGCAGTGAAATAAAGGTTCAGCAGAGAAGGCATGTAACCAGACATTTATCAATTAGCTAGATGATATAGCATTGTAAATTTTCCAAGCCAATGCATGCATCCTACATTCAAGAATGTAGGATGCCTTTTTTCAGAGAAGCTCTAGATTATGATAATGGTGATTACAAGCTAGAAATTAATACGATAATCTTTTGCCTGGCAAGTCCAGTCCCAGGTCAGTGCTTTTCTATAACAGTGGTCGAGGAGCAATAATAAGGGTGTATACAGGGTACATTAGCTCTGCAATTGAGAACTGGAAGTAATGATAATATCAGATGCATTGGCTGTGGAAAAAAATACCTCGTGCAAGGTTATCCAATGGAATAAGACAGATTTTTCTTTCCAAGTGGTTTTGAAATTTTGCCAAACAATTGTGATTTGCAGGGAGATAGCTGTACATTTGTTGTTCACCTTTAGCCAGGTAATAGCTAATATGTTCTAAAGAAGTAAATCAACACTGATTCTACCTCATTTTCCACTTTTGCTACCTCATTTTCCACTTTTGATGATTGTTGATAGACTTCATTATGGATTAATGCTCATTTTATTTCAAATAACTTAGTTCATTCTAAAGTTTCCCATTTCAGTTAGGGTGCTATATAGACATTCAATTAAATTGATAACTTTTGGAATAAAAGTATTTCTCTATCGAAAAAACAACTTTGTAGCACTGCTGAGTGAAAAACAGGATATTCAAACACTTGTAGGTAATAGACTTTATAGGTCAAGGTGTAGGTCAATGCCAAGGGCTGAACAACTGAATCTTTACAATATTGGATGTAAAGATAAAAAAAGACTTTTGTAGAGTATGTTGTTTATCCCTTCCCCTTTATAATAGCACAAAGTGGCTGATCCTATTTGTGAAAAATATAACCGGATACCGAGTGGGCCGTTATCCTTCAGTTCTATAAAAACCAGTGGTTCACAGAGAGATTCAGAAAACCTTACAGATGAATTGAGGCTTGGTAAAAAACAAAATATTGCACATAACTTGAAGAATGGTTAATCACTCATTTTTTTCATCATTTTCTATATTTAATAAAGCATAAATTTTCATGTAAGCCTAAATTATAATGTTTCTTCCTTCTGCATTTTGGTTGACTTAGTGAATAATTGATTATATTAAAACACTTGCATTTGAAGTTTAAAAGAGTACATTAAAATATTAATTAGATGTTAATTTTAATATTGGCATTTTTTATGATTACTGCTTGGCAAACATGTTTTTATATTGTAAATTAACATGGCTGTGTAAACATGTCACTAAATTTCTATTCTTATTAAAATTAATGGTTAAAGTGCTTGAATGAAAAAGGTAAAAACATGGGAATATAGAAAGATAAAATAAGTTTTTGAGGATAATCCCTTTTCTCTTTTATATATTAACTGCTTCCTTAAATGCTTTTTTTAGTTTCAAACTTCTTGTTTGTAATCTAGAGTCTCGTGGGATTCAGATGTACATGTGTGCTGAGGCTTTCTGAACTGCATGTCTGCAAAACTATGCAAACACCGTGGATAAAGCCAGTGGAATTTGATTAACATGCACAAGGCAAGAAAGGGATGGTGAAAATGGTATAAGATATGCTATTGCAGAAGTTTTAAGATACACTGAATCTCCATCTCTGATGTTGGCAGAAAATCCACAGTTAAGAGGAGAGATTAAAGTTACCTCCCAGATGCTCAGGTAACAAGAAGTGCAGATATTCTGTCCTTCAGCCATTCCTGAAGATGTTATGTATGATTTCCTTGCATTTGAATTAAAAAAAAAACTTACCAGGAAGAGAAAAGAATTCCTTCACTATTTTGTTCTTCTTGCAGAAACCTCTTTAAGGGTATATATAAACAGAAAGGTGGCTTATTCATTCGATAATAAATAAAAATAAGATCAAGCAGTGTTTTTCATAAGGTACGACATGGGCCCCATAGATTTTCCTGCAAGTTCCCATTTCTATTATTATTAGTTATTAGCATTTCTGCTGCATACGGATACACAGATACATACCCACACATAGGTAAAGGTAAAGGTTCCCCTCGCACATACATGCTAGTCATTCCCGACTCTAGGGGGCAGTGCTCATCTGTTTCAAAGCCGAAGAGCCAGCGGTGTCTGAAAACGTGTCTGTGGTCATGTGGCCGGCATGACTAAATGCTGAAGGCACACGGAACGCTGTTACTTCCCACCAAAGGTGGTCCCCATTTTT
>JANHJO010009557.1:214075-224539 GCA_032468235.1 Pseudoxyrhopus heterurus
CCTTCCAAGGTGGGTAAAATGAGGACCCAGATTGTTGAGGGCAATATGCTGACTCTGTAAACCATTTAGAGAGGGCTGTAAAGCACTGTAAAGTGGTATATAAATCTAAATGCTATTGCTATAATATATAATAAATATATAACATTAACTACACTACACTATACTACACTGCATTATTAATGTTGCCATTTGATTGGCAATTTAATGGTGGGCTTTAGATATCCAAATATATGATATGGTAAGGTTGATGAAATTGAATTCAGTTTTTGGACAGTTCATGGACAGAGAGCTATCCCCAGATTAATACTTGGCTGTCTAGAACTTTGGCTGTAGCTCTTTATTGGTGCCCCAAAACCTCTCTGCTTTTATTGAGCTTGCTTGTCCTTTATAACTTAACTAATGCTGCAGCTGTTGCTACTACTGCCATTTTCTTGGAAAAAGCTGTTTCTACCAGTCTCAACTACTCTGGCTTTCCAAGACGGAGATCTAATACTCTAGTTACTGTAATGCGAAATATAGCATAGAAAGAGATCATTTCAATACTGATGAACATCAGTATACTATTGTAATTGTTGTAAATTTACTGTACAATTGTAATTGACAGTAAACAATTGTAGTTGTTTATTTAAAGCTGGACACTAAACCATCTACAAGCCTCTGTTTAAAAATAGTTTAACAATATCTTCCCAGCTAACCACTCCAGTCTTCCCTTCTCAGTTAAGCAAAGCAAAAATCAGCATACAACATACAAAAACTTCAAGCTTTATTTATCACAAATGGGTTCTGTATTTACTGGGCATTGGAAGGAATACCCTTTCTGGAAATTAACCCTGGGGACTCTGGGCATTCATCCCTAACCATGGCGATAAAATATTCATTGTGATGTTATACAGATAAGAGGAAGAATTACATTGTGATAAATCTATTGTCATTTGTCTTCTGATCCTCATCCCTCTTGACACTGTTTTGTCTGCAGAGCCTTGTGAGGTGAGAAGGTAGAGTATTATGACATAACTCTGGTTGCAGAGCTTTGCAGAAATAGACTCTTTAGGACAATCAGCCATAGGTTCAGCTTTATGAAGAAGACACGTGCAAGTACGGAAGGAACATTGGAGTTTTATTCTTTAGTCTGCCATCATCAGTCATATCCTGTTCGCTGAAGAAAAAGATTGTGCATAGGAATCAGCATATGTGGAGCTGTGACCTGCCATCTTGCATTAAATACAGCCCTCAGAACTAAAGGACCTATTCATGTATTCTTTAATGTTAAGTAAAGAAGAGGCAACATGTAAGGTAGTTTCGAGTAAGAAACCAGTGCCATAGAGGTCTAGAACTACTTTTATCATCACAGCTACAGTAACAGAATCTTGCAAGTTTGAATATGCTCCCCTCCCTTAACATCATGTGAATTAAGCTTGTCTGAGACATTTATTCCAATTAATTTCTTGGAATTGGCTCAAGCCATGCTTGTCTGATCATAGCTTTCAGAGCAGCTCTTCTCGTTGTCCTTCTATGCCCAGTACAGATAGACAACCTGTATTTCTGGATTTACTCAAAAACACACAAAAAGTTAGAATTGCTCATTGCACAATCAGAAATAGGAAAAATTTAGAAATAAAATGTATTGATTAATTTATTTTAGAATGTAGATAGCTAGCCATTAATCCTTGGTACCAAAATACTTTTAAGGACAATATAGGGAAGAAATTGTGCTGAGAATAAGATTAAAAGAGAAGCGGGAAATAACAATATTGGAGGTAGAGGAAGCAATTAAGAAACAAAATAATAAAACACCGGGAAACAATGGTTTGCCAGTGGAACTCTATAAGATTATGCAAGAAAGTCTTGCACAGCAAATGTTGGAAGTATTTAATGAAGCATTAAATGAGGCTAAAATACCACATTCATGGGCAGAGGCCTATATCACCCTTATCCCAAAGGAAGGGTCCAATTTACAACAGATTGCTAATTACAGACCGATATCTTTGCTAAATATTGATTACAAGATTTTTGTGTCAATAATGGCAGAAAGATTTTAAAAATACTTAAAGGAATTGGTACATGTAGATCAAAATGGTTTTCTCCCTAAAAGATACTTAAGAAATAATCTGCAAGTAATAATTGACACTCTGGAGTACTATGAGGAACACCCAGGAAAACAATTGGCGCTACTATTCCTCGATGCTCAAAAAGCTTTTGACAATGTGAATTGGGATGTTATGATACAACAATTACAATACATGCAATTTGGTACTAAATTTATACGGATGATACAACAATTACAACACATGCAATTTGGTACTAAATTTATACGGATGATACAATCTATTCAAAACAATCAGCAAAAGTTTTAATAAATGGAGAAGAAACTCCATATTAATATTAAGAATGTTAAGATTAGAAAAGGTATTAGACAAGGCTGTCCGCTATCTCCCTTATTATTTATCTTAATTCTAGAAACTTCGTTGAGGGTAATAAGACAGGATAAGGAAATAAAGGGGCTTGAGATTAGGAAGGAACATTATAAGCTTCAAGCGTTTGCAGATGACGTAGTATTCATCTGTGAAGAACCCATAAAATCCAGACCGAAATTGCTTGCCAGAATTGAACAGTACGATGCAGTAGCGGGGTTAAAAATAAATAAGGATAAAACTAAAATTGTGACAAAAAATATACCGAGGAAACAGAAACAACAGTTAGAGGAAAAATTGGGAATAGCAACGTCGAAGAAAGTGAAATACTTGGGGATTTGGCTCTCAGAGAAATGTGCAACAATAAAGGAAAAACTATTCCAACAAATTAAAATAGAATTAGAAAGATGGAATAAACTGTAATTATCACTACTTGGTCGCATTGCAGCAGTTAAAATGAACATACTTCCGAAGGTACTCTTTCTCTTCCAGACATGTCCAGCCCACTTAAATAAGAAACATTTTAGAGATTTAGATAAAATAATACTGAAATTTATATGGGAAGAGAAAAAACCTGGAATAAAATTAAAAATGCTACAAGAATTCAAAGAAAGGGGAGGATTTGGCCTTCTGGACTGGGAGCTATATCACCAGGCTTCTGTGATGATTTGGATAAAGGAATGGGTAACCTTACAGAATAAGAGACTTTTAACGATAGAGGGGCATAATTTGCAATGGGGATGGCACGCATATATGTGGGAGGAAAAGAGTAACCCACAAGGGAGCTTCCAGCAACGTTACATGAGGAAATTTTTATTGGCAAATTGGCAAAAAGTTAAAGAAAAATACTACATTAAGATGCCAAATTGGGTATCAGCATTGGAAGCATTAGTGTATCTGAACCTTCTTCGCCCAGGGAATTGCCCGACATATAAAGATATATTGAACAATCAAGGGGAACTAAAAACAAGACTGGAGTTGAGAGATCAGGGAGTGGAGTTAGAATGGTGGGCTTACTTACAAATTAGTGCAAGAGGCAAAAAGGACATAGAAAGATACAGAATCTCTAGGGAAGAACAAGAACTAGACAAAATTTTGATGGGGGGAGAGGAAAAATTGTTAAGTAAAGTATATAAATTTTTGTTAAATTTGAAAATGGAAGATGAATGTGTTAAAGAAAACATGATAGCCTGGGGGAGAAACTTCGGATACGCGATAGATTTAGATGCTTGGCAAAAAATTTGGGATCAAAATATTAAGTTAACCTTATCTACCTCATATAAAGAAAATTTATATAAGATGTTTTACCGGTGGCATTTGCCACCCACAAGATTGGCTAAAATGTTTCCTATCCTAAGACCTAACTGCTGGAAATGTAACCATTTAGTTGGAACATACTACCATATGTGGTGGACCTGCCAGAAAGTAAAGTATTGGAGTAGAATGCAGAGATGGATAATGGAAATTACGGGGGTCCACATTGACTTAAGACCTGAGACTTTTTTATTGGGAATCATGCCAGAGAAAATTAAAGAAGAGGCTTGGTATTTAATTGTACACATAATTACGGCGGCCAGAATCCCCCTGTCATAGGATTGGAAAAAGGAGGACACACCCACAGAAGAAAAATAATAAGATAATGGAATGTGTAGAACTTGATAGGCTGACATGGATATTGAAGGATAAGGGAGAAGTTGATTATTATAAGAGCTGGACTCCTTGGTACAACTGGATAGAAAAAAGGATGAACAAAAAGAATGGCCGACTCATTAGGTCTTAATATTGTGGTGATAATGTTTTATATGTTTTAAATATGATACAAATGCTGGACTTTTCCTCATCAATTTATATATATGTGTATTGTGTTTTGTTTCTTTTTCTTTTTAAAAAAAAACAATAAAGATTATTTAAAAAAAAAAGATTAAAAGAGAAGAAAATCTGTTAGAGTCATCCAGAACATCTTACACAGCTGCATGGTATTTGGCATCTCCTGTTTAGAATGACATTGGTAAGAATATTCATTTGTGTCAATTTTAATACTCTTTTTCTGTGGCTGTTACTGATTCTTGACACAGGTTTTTATTCTTTACTATTCTTGGCCTCAATTGGCTTTATTGCTGTTTAATCTGATTAGCTGTGGGCAACCCTGTGACTTAGTTGATGTTAGGGGTTGCAAAGCACCTCAGGGAAGTGTTTTAAGTAACATTGTTAGATATTATTCAGTAACAAATAGTGTAAATTGAGATTTGAAAAATAGAAGAGCCAAAGCTCCCAAAAGACACACACACACAAACCACACAGCAAAAGAACGTTCAACAGGAAGAATAACAGAATGGAGAAAACAACTTCAGTATTGTATTTGCCAAAGTGAATCTTGCTAGCAGGTATTTTAAAGTATATAAATATATTAGTTACGTTGAGTATTGACGCTACAGAATATTTAATAAAGGTGTTAGTCTGTGTCATGTCTTCTTATAAGACAAAATTTGAGTTTAAAAATTAAAAGCCCTCGAAAACAAACTTTCTCAGCTACCAGAGGACAAGGGCACCGTATTTGCAAGAAAAAGCATGGGCTTTATCTCTTGCTTGGGTAATCTAAAATGCTATTGGACAGATTGTTCATCAGACGTCTCAATGGGGAAATGAAGAAACATTGTTTAAATGTAGATCCAGGGCAGCAGACATTTTCTAGGGACAGGAGAATATAGCTTAAGTGACCTAATCAAATTCCACTCAGTCCGGATGTCTATAACTGAAATATATTGGATTAGCAATTTAAGTGTGGAAACGGACATCTATATTAAGAATGCTGGAGAAATAGTATTTTATTTTTCCTAGTGCCCCCCCCCCCAGCAAGGGCACTTTCTCCTTTTTCCCCCCAAATCAACTGAACATTCAACCATTGGTTGGTTGGTAACAGAAATTGACTGATCAGTTTGTCTCCAGAGTCTGACATCATGGTCTGAGACAGATTGACTAGTTCAAAGTCAATCAGCCAACTTTCATGTCTAAGGTGGGACTAGTATTTGGTCTCCTGTTGCTTTAACCACTAGATCAAACTGGCTGCAATGGGGAAATAGAATTGCCATGTAAATTTTACATTCCTCAAACTTGATATTTAGTATCTCTCCCAGTGTGAATTGGGACCATCAGAAGTAACTAACCATCTTTCTATTCCATGGCATTGACAACTGATAGCCCTTATTTTAAATATGCTGGGGAGAAACCGGGAAGTAATGTGAATATTTAGTCAACTAATATCCATACATAATATAATATTTTGTCTACCAACATCCAAACGTAAAGCTCATTCCAGATTAACGTTGATTTTTTAAAAATTGTTCATTAATCATTCCTTGCAACTTGACTGTCCATTAGTCACAACCAACTACATTTTAATGTTAAGGAATAACCTATATGGAGAATTAGATTCTGCTTATTTGTTGTCTCTATGAGATAATCTACAGCTTGTGGGAAATATGATATATGGACAAGGAAAGCTGATATTAAAACATTTTTGTCAAATTTAGGATTATTTGCATTATAATTCAGATTCTAGAGAGAGTGCTCATCTCCGTTTCTTAGCCGAGGGAGCCAACGTTGTCTAAAACATTTTCCATGGTCATGCGGCCAGCATGGCTATATGCCAAAGGCACACGGAATGCTGTTACCTCCCACCGAAGTGGTACCTATTAGCAGACACTCGGAAATTCAGTGGCTGGACTAAGACGGCATTGAAGCCCTGATTATAGCGGCATAACAGGGACTACGCCCTGGATCCACAGAAGCAGGGGTCTACCTTACTAGATAGGACCCAAGGTGCAGATTATGCAGAGAGATCTCAGAGGCATTCCAACGTATAGCAGCAAGATGTAACATTCTTGCTATGTAAAGAATCAAATAATTTCTGCTACAAACACTCTAGTTAGCTGCTTTGGGAAGTAAATTCAATGGTATTTAGTATCTATGTATCACTATGCTTATAGAATGCTGTCATTTTGTAAAAATATATATTTAAATTTTATAAATATATTTTTCAAGCAAAATATTGTGAAATTTTCTTTAAAAATTCAGTTGAAGTCATTGTACATTATCTATAATATGTTTTTAAAGCTGAACTATGCATTTTAGGCATGAATATATGATGAAGCTCTAAACTTTTTTTTAATTGAACTTTCCTAAGCATTAGTTCATCATAAATAATAAATAAGAAGGGTATGTTGTTATGAGTAATTTATTCTTGTCATCTCATCTATGTATATGAAAACCTCTTAACTGATTACTTTGAATGTGATAAAAGCATAGTGCATTTAAATACTGCATTATATTTGTCATTGTAGTGGATCAATCTGTTGATCTAGAGTGAGGCAGACCCACTCATTTCTTTCATTCATTTATGCGATGAAACCATCATAAATGTGTATCTGATGAAAGATATTGCCTTTTAGAGGAATGAATTTACTGATGAAAAATGCTCTGTGTTTAAGAGGTTTTCACTTATCCCATGTTAAATGTATAGGATGAATCAATCTTGTAGAATGTAAACAAACTGAATTGAGAAGGAGAATATTTTCCATTCATGAGCGTGAAATGTGAATGTTGGAAAACCATGGTTATAGTTAGTTGTAGCTAATGCTTGAGATACATATTAATGTTGTATTCTCTGAAATTTAATTCAGCTTTCCTTTTTACCTTAATAACAGTCTGTAGGTCTCATATTTTCACTTAGTACTAAATGAATATATATTGACATTGGATCACAGCAATTGTCACAATGCTGTTGATGATTGCAGAGGTGGTACTTTCTCTATACAAAACCAGAGGCATCAGGTTTGTGTAGATTATTGTTAGATCAGGAATGGAAGATGGAATTAGATATATAAGTTATTCACAGTTAAACCATGTGGGTAATAACATTCATGAGATGTATACAACAATGATCTTTATCTCCATTGCAAAACAGCAGATGTGCTTTTGCAGATAGATATTGTACACACACAGGGAGAGAGTACACAAAATCAATATCCTTAAAATAGACACATTTATTTGCCACATATTGCATATACAAACTTTTCGTGTACATTTCTTTAAACAAAGATGTAACATGAACTCTTCTGTATGCACCAGTAAAGCAGAATGATAAAATGCTTAATTCTTAGCCAACTCATGGCCATTGTATTAAATCAGTTTTTTTTTCTTGAACAAAGTGCTGGAGAGATATAAGCACTCTCAAAAGGAAACACTCAATTATTGGTACACATATCATAATAGCCTAGAAATAGTCACAACTGCTTTGATTTTATCAGGAAAAGGTCCTAATCTATACACAAATCTACATTGTTTCTTTTGAATATTAGTAGCCTTTGATGATGCAATATTATTGGAATGGTTCAGTTCAGTAGGCAGCGAGTTGGGTATTATCACCTTGGACTACCAGCAGAGAGCAGAATGGAATATTTGTGTTCTCTCCATGGTGTGCTGGAAGTAGGAATTTTATAATTTTCTCCCTTTTCTCCTCTCCTACATAACATCACTGGGAATGGCACTCCAGATATTTGCTGTTCAGGGTCTTTAATATAGGACAGCTCTATCTCTCCTATACCCCTAAATGAGGAAAGCTACATAAGTGCTTTAGAGAAACACTGAGACTGGGATGAAAAGGACGAGGGACACAATCCAAAGCTAAATCCAGCTTAAAAATAAAAAAAAGTACTGTGGATAAATGATTCTTAAGCCTAGGAATTAAGAAGGTGGCTTGTACTGGATGAAGTTTCATTTTCTTTGAAAGAACAAGTTGATAATTTGGAATATTCCTGGTTTTTGCTTGTTATCAGGAGAGCCTGTGTTCAGCAGGCTTGGTATATTACCTATGACTTTACCTTGACTAAGACAGATTGGCATCACTGACCCATTTCCTATTAAGTCTTTTTAGGTATTCTAGGGTATAGGTGTGTAAAATATTGCTTTTCTTTTAATTTACATTATTAAACTAATGCATTAAATTCAACTGGAATGGCTCTGAATGTTTTTTTCTTAGTGTGGTATCCAGGTATAGAACCTTCTTAGGAACAATGGACCATTTATGAATCTTTTAAGTTTTCAAAAGCTACAATAGCAATAGCATTTAGACTCACATACTGCTCTATAGCACTTTACTAACTCTTTATTAATATATTTATGGGATAATAACAATTTATTCACTAGACCACTCAAAGTCTTTCTATTATTTATTTTTTAAAAACAAAATTGTTTTTAATTGTTCGTATTGCTGTTTCTGTTGTGTTCATTTTATTTAAGACATTCTTGGTGTACTACTATAAACTACTATGGGATCCACTGAGCAGAACAATAGCGCAGAAATAGCAATAGCAATAGCACTTAGACTTATATACTGCTTCACAGTGCTTTTACAGCTCTCTCTAAGTGGTTTACAGAGTCAGCATATTGCCCCCAGCAATCTAGGTCCTCATTTTACTGACCTCGGAAGGATAGAAGACTGAGTCAACCTTGAGCTGGTGAGACTTGAACTGCTGAACTGCTGGCAGAAGTAGCCTGCAGTACTGCATTCTTGAAGTTTCAGTGGTGGGACAGACAGGACTGATCAAAGGAAGCACTTCTCCAAACAGTTAAAATAGAATTTACTCCTTATTGACAACTATCATTATGGATGCTTTTGAAAAAAAAGAAAGAAAGAGAGGAGACCCATTCATAAGTGGATTGTGAGTTTTCATAATTGTCCAATATTTCTTCCTCCATTGGAGTAATCAGCTTCTTAATACCAACTATTACTGGGGAATCCATGAAAAGAAAAACAATACTGCACTATGTCTTGCTGATAGGTTTTCCAGAAACTGGGGGTTGCTTATTGTGGGAACAGAATGCTGACCTGATCCAGCCCTGCTCCTCTTAATTTTTTACTGTATGAAAATTTTTATCCTGCAAATGAGAAATTCGGTGTGAGAAGAATAGGGCAAATCCCACTCTGTCTTATTCTCCCTTCCTGCAATTCCTAACAAAGGCTATGAATGAAGTGCCCTTTGAAAAAATATACAGTTGACATGATCCATATGGAAAGATATGCTTCTCCCCACCCGAACTTTTTAAGGAGTATATTGAATAACAAAAGGAATCATTTAAAAAGACCCCTTGTACACCCCTCTCCCCACAAAAACTGTTGGTAGCATATCAAGTTCAACCTATTCTAGCATCTGGATACCAGCTAGACTCAGACGTTAATTATATATAATGGTAAGATTTTGTTTATACTTCCTTCAACCCCAAATGCTTTCTGAGGTGGGAAGGATAACTTGGCAGCAACACAGATTTCTTTCTTTTTAAAGCCAGTGGTGAATATTTAACACAGCTGTTTCTCTTTCTTTTCTCTCATGGCTGGATTCATTCATTCTTTTGTGCTCTTTTTCTAAGTACCTGCCACTTACACTACTCTTAATAATGTCTTGGATGGATTTGTATGTCTCCTAGAGAAGCTGATCTTTGGACACTTTTAATGGGTGTGAAAGGTTTGCACTCAGAGATGTCTTTGGGTTATTCCTTGAATATTGTTAGCAACAGAAACTTCTAGCTTTTGAACAATTGCACATTCAGCTCTTGATAGGAATTTTTCATTTGAATGATGGCTTCACCTTTCCCATCCCTTCCAAACCTGGATGGTTGGTTGGTTGATTTTTTAAAATGTTTAGGCTGGTTTCTAGAATACTTAACAAGTACAGAAATTACTTGGAGCAAGTAAGGAAGTGTTTTGGAATGCTTTTATTTAGCCTAAAGGCCTGCAGTATATGCAATGTTGGAATGGTATGTTTTGAAAACCCATTAGAGATAGTTGCTATTTTGTGGCACTTCTAAGCTAGCTAATTGCTTGATGCTATTTTGTGGCACTTCTAAGCTAGCTAATGATCAGGATGAAGTTTTCTAAAAAAATACTTTTCATAATCCGGATAATGAATAAGATAGCTAAGTGATGGATGGATGGATGGATGGATGGATGGATGGATGGATGGATGGATGGATGGATGGATGGATGGATGGATGGATG
>JANHJO010009557.1:224639-238900 GCA_032468235.1 Pseudoxyrhopus heterurus
ACACACACACACACTTTCACTCCCAATATTACTTCCCTATTCTGTTCAACACTTCCCACCCACCCCTCAATGCTTCCTATTCAGACCTCAGATGTTGCAGACAGGAATTGAAAAGACTGCCTAAAATGCCTTTCTGTGCTCTTCATAGCCATGTGCTTCAATGCACCTTGAAATCTGTCTTTGAAAACAACTGTGGCATTCCAACACGTGTTAAGCCTCTAGCTGCATCCTAATACACATTTAATATTCTCCCATTTAATTAAATTGCTATGCCCTATTGTGCATTATAAGATTCCAAAATTATATTGCTGGGTGGCACTATGAAATGTTAAAATATGAAATTGGCTCGTGCAAACAGGGTGCCTTTGAATCTGCCTGAAAAGAAGAAGAAAAAAAATGAGAAAGTCGAGGTGCCTTCCAGATGAGCTGGCAAAATTTATACATGAACACTGGTTGCTTCCCTCCCCCTGAATTGTGTTTAGAAATGCTTTTAAAATATTCAATAATAGAAACTCAGAAATTCAGGCTGTTCCAAATTAAATTCTTCAGTGAAGCTGGATGCATTTTTTTTCCTATCTCCTGTAATCCCTGGCCCATACTAATATTATTTTTTATTTCATCCTAAGGAAGGTGGACTCTGGTTGCAGTAACCACACACAATTAAAACATGTAGAATATTCCGGTAACCAACAGTTGTTTTAAAAAGGTATTTCCAAAGCACCGCTTGCTGCTTTGGTATGTCTCTTTGAAATACCTGTGGAGTAAGGACCATCCATACATCCAGGGGCAGAGTATTCCATAAAAGGGACTGTCCATTGAGAAGGTCCCATTGAAAAAGTCCATTGCTTGAGGGACTTCAACAGCCCTCACTAAACAGGCAGACTGGATGTGCTGATATGATTCCTGCAAGGCATTGCTCAGTATAATTTATATTACTAGCAAAATATCTGTCTTATGACAGCTGTATGATATTTGAGAAAAGTTCTGGGGGGGGAAGTGGAACAATTTCACATGGTGAAGGGTGTTGGTTGTTATTGAATGAATGAATTTGTTTCAGTATAAAATTAGACAAACTAAATGTGGTTAACTTATATTAATTATACTGCACCAAAGATCACAATGTTGTCAACAGACTTATCATTATCAAAAAAAAAGTTTGCCGTATTTTTGATATATCGTTTGTGGATCACATCTACTTGTGTCATCAGATCCAGCAGGAGAGGACTGTTGCAGGTCCCATCTGCTAAAGACTTCCATCTGATGGGATTGAGACAATGTGCCATTTCTGCTGTGGGCCCCACCTTTGGAACCTCATCCCCCTTCCAGGTGAGATTAGCCCCATACCTGTTAGTCTTTCAGAAGGCCCTGTAAATGGAGATGAGCCTGTATAATGGTTATGTTGTGTTTAGATGGATGTTCTTTTCTTTTATAGCAATAGCAATAGCACTTAGACTTATATACTGCTTCATGGTGCTTTAGAACCCTTTCTAAGTGGTTTGCAGAGTCAGCATATTGCCCCCAACAATCTGGGTCCTCATTTTACCGACCTTGGAAGGATGGAAGGTTGAGTCAACCTTGAACCTGGTGAGATTCGATCTGCCAAATTGCAGTCAGCAGGCAGTCAGCAGAAGTAGCCTGCAGTACTGCATTCTAACCACTGAGCTACTGCAACTCTTCATCTTAGATATTTTTGCCATTTTTATTGTAATATTATTTGATATGAGCCTTCTGGACCCATTGAGTCAGGTGGCATACATATTAAAATAAATTATTATTACTGTTACACTAACAACAAAGTGAAGGCACAGCTGCAATTCTTTATCTGATGTTGGCCATCATACACATCAAGTTCTTCCCAAGATTCTAGGATGTTGTAATGTATTGGCGTACTATATGTGGGGATCCAAGCAGTGTGGCCTTTTGCAATTGGCAGATGGAAATTTTGTTAATGCTCAGATTTTCTAAGTGTTGTCCAAGTTGTTTTGTTATGGCAGCCAGTGTGCCAATAACCACTGGCATCACCACAGCTAGAGGAATAATAAATTAATAGATAAAAGATATAAAATCGGCAATTCAAACAGCCTTAAAATAAACTTCACAACTAAAATCTGTAACAAAATATTAAACCATTTAGAGTAAATCTAAAAAAGGAAAGAATTGATCTTAAGTGTTCCTAAAAGCATGCAGTGATGATACCCAGGTGACTGTAGATTGCCACCCATTGAAAGCCCCCCAGAAAAGACCCTATCTGTTTCTTACATTAATCTGATTAATATCTCTGTAACCAAATCTCTCTGAAGAATGTTGTGCAACTGTAAAATGTTGGACATGATAATTTGATCTGCTTCTTTCAGGACTTTTGATTCTGTGATGAATTGTAGGGCAGTTTATTTTCTTGAGATGTGTGGAAATATGCTAAAGATTACTATATTAATATAAGTGCACTAGCTGGTAAGTTACCTTAGACACATAACAGAGGTAGAAATATTACTGATGCCAGTAATGTCCCTACGGTCCTTTCAATACAGCTGCATGAAATTAATTTCACTCTCAGCTTGTACATTAGAGTAAATAATTTCAGATGTGCCAAGCACTGCTCTTCTATAAACCATAAATGTTTATTCTAGCACCTGGTAGGCCTCTTTATCTCTGACCTTTTGTGCTCTGCAATATTAGCTTCTCTAAGGCTGTGAAATTAAAAGTTACTTAAGAGCTTTATGCAGCCTAAGCGTTTGTATTTTCCAGGATTAAAATGTTTGTTTGCTTTGCAGTGATTCAACTCCACCCAGCCCAAGGACAGCCCAAGCTGTTACTATATAATATGACTTGGTGTTTGACCATAACTGCACGTCTCCCTCCACAGGCAATCAGCAATTTAATGAGTGATTAAAGGAAACTCATTGTATTCTTGCTGCCTTATCACTGTTGCCAAATAATTATTTGTTTGGATTAATAGATAACATAAAAGAAAACCCTTTCCTCATCATAGTGCTATCATTAAAAGCTTTTAAAACTACGCCCAACTTAAAACTACTTTCAGTTTGGGGCTGCAAAAATCTAGATGACCATTAGGTGGCAGCAAAGGGACATAGAACTCCCTTACTATTTTGCTTTCATCTGTTGGCTTTCCAGACATTGCCTGCCACATTACTGTACATTCTAGAATTAGAATTGATTTGGATCTTCAGTGTTCTGATTATTCCATGCTTTCCTTCGCATCCTATTTCTATGAAAATGCCTCACTAAAAATATAAAAAGGCTTTAAAAGTTTACATAAATGAAGACCCATTACATTATTTGGATCTTAAGGATTATTAGGTAAATTATATCAGGACTCTGATTTACTTTGTAATTGATGTAGGTCTTTGTAGGAGCTCAGGTGGCACAGTGGTTAAAGTGCAGTATTGCAGGCAAACTCTGCTCACAGTCTGGAGTTCGATCATAACGGGCTCAAGGTGGACTCAGCCTTCCATCCTTCTGAGGTCAGTA
Organism: Pseudoxyrhopus heterurus; assembly: GCA_032468235.1. Lineage (NCBI taxonomy): Eukaryota > Metazoa > Chordata > Lepidosauria > Squamata > Pseudoxyrhopus > Pseudoxyrhopus heterurus. The sequence goes on from JANHJO010009557.1 coordinate 228,129, forward strand.
AAATGAGGAGAGAGATTGTTGGGGCCAATATGCAAATTGTACATTTACATTGTAAATTGCCCAGAGAGTGCTGTAAAGTGCTGTGGAGAGATACATGAGTTTAAATGCTATTGCTCTTGTAGCTTTAATACATTTAAATTAATATTTACTATGAGTAGAACAGACAGACCAAACTGCATTCTTTTTGTAAGCATTGGACTATTTGTAGTTTATTAGTTGTTTGGGGAAAGTGAATTTGGAAATGACACATAAGAGATTTTAATATAGCTAACTCTACTCATGTGGATATAAGCAATATCGCAGAACAAAGTGCTACAAGTCAAAAACTAGGTAGAATTAAAATTTTAATGTTGTTCTTGGCAAAGTAATCAGTTTTTTTTCCTTAGTCAAATCAGAACCAATCTAAGACAAGAAAGAAAATTTTCTGTTACAATCTAGAAAATGGAACATGTTGGAATTACAATGTACATTATTTTCCTGCCACCCCTTGAATACATCAGGAGGCTGGCTAGTGTATATAAACTCTAGAGAGTAGTTGATTTGTGTTTATTTTTGTGTGTACTGTGCATAAACATAATTTCTTTACTGATAAGATTAATTCAAATTTAAAATATTGGAATAAAGTGAGGCTAGGGCAGAGAAAAACACCTTTTTTTAATTTGAAATGCGCATTAAAATCAGCTAAGTATTATATTAATAAAAAGTCATCGGAAGTTTTGCGAATACATTTTTAATTTTTCCCTTAATAGAATGGATAAGGATGTTTTTATTTCATAGAAGAGATTTATTTTTATGCTTCTGTCAGAGGCTTACTATACCCATCTTCTTTAGCCTCAAATTGAAAATTGGCTAAAAACTAGAACCAGCCTTTGGTCCTTTGCTGCCAGATTATACTGTAATTTTTAAAACATTGGACACTATCGAAAAGGGATATAAGTCCTGCACCTTTCATTTTTGGAAAATATAAAAAACTATATTTAACTGATACATGTATTTCATAGTGTGTCCAGGTAGTGATGGGTCCTTATTAACCCAAAATCAACTTCACATGATCTTTCTTTCTTTCATATCGTCTTTTTCCCCGATTGTTCCAGTGCTGGTAATGAATACATACTTGTTCCACAATCATTCAGTGTATTCTTTTTCTTTTGTTCAATCCTATTTTTTTTATATCTCCACTGACTGAATGAGCAAGTGAAAGTTAAATAGCTAACTGAGGTTGGCTGCCTCAAGTTGGGTGATCTGGGCTTATCTCCTTTTCTTGATAGACTCCATGTGATGGAATGTAGAGATTGAACCATTGGTTGAAATGGACTTGTTACCTAATACGTGTTCGGAGAGGTGCATCATCCTAAGGCGGTTCCTCATGTTTGTGTTAACATGCCTTTCTCCCATCCCTGAGTTGGGGGAAAATATACTTTAAAATAATTTTTCTTGTATTCACTTCCACAAGACTAGGGAGTGGTGCTGGGCTGTCCTTCAGATTTTCTGTGGGATAGTTTTCTAGTCAAAGTTGGATATCCTGTTTTCCCTTTCTCTTCTGGTAGAAGCTGATAGAAAAAAAAATCCAGTTGATCTCAATTGCAAATGACGGTGTTATTTTACTCTGGAATATTTGCTTCACTATCTAATCAACTGTATGTTGTCATAAAACAAGGAGGAAAGAAAGAAAGAGTCTCTCCCACCCCATATATTAGTTGGCATAGAACTAGAATAAAAATTAGCAGTTCCCTCCGGTTTCAACTTGCTCTGATCATATGCTATACAGAATAACACAATAACATACCTGGAAGGGATCTTGGAGATCTTCTAGTCCAACCCGCTCAAGCAGGAAATGCTATACCATTTCTGACAAATGATTGGCCAGTATTCCATGTTTTTTTTAAAAAAAAACTCATGGAAAGATTGTTACAAAGAAAAAGCTAAAAACCAACCAACCACTAAAAAACCAGTATAAGCTAAAATTGAATCTAATAGGGACTAATAGAGTTTTTTCTTGTTTTATTTCTCTCCCCTCAGATGTGCCAATTAAATGCCAGCCAGGTTGTTTATCTTTTTTAATAGGTCAACAGCACTGTAATTCTCTTAAAAATGATATTTCCATGACAGAGCAAAAAACAAAACAAGCTGATTTGTCTACTCGATGCAATCCAAGCATCTGGTTTCACTTTTAGCGTAAGCCAAAATGAACACGTACCGTAGTGACCAACAAGAAGAAAGGAGGTTGATATATTCCCAATTGTGTTTAAATTAGTGTTCTGGAGATTGTGTAATAATCCTTCATCTGCTAGTCATGAGTTTGCAAACAGATTAACAGACCTCCTTCTTCCAGCCTCTCTCCTAACCAATCAGTATTTGGAGGTGGTGGGAGAGAGAAGCATCACAACATTGATATCATTTCAAAAGCAATAAAAGGATACACAGTGCAGAGATCTCGTCATGTCTCTCACTGACCAAGTCAAAATGGCAATAGAGAACAGTGGTAGAGGGCAAAAGAATGCACACAACCCCAAAACAGTTAATAATAGCTAGACAGATTGTGTCTTTCATCATGGCCAGCTACATTACTGAGGTATAGATTTTTGCAAGGCTTGTCTTAGGACAGGGGTGTCAAACTCGATTTCATTGAGGGCCAATCAGCGTCTTTGATCTTGGGGAGGAAGGGTGTGGCCAGGGTGGGCTTGACCAGTTCAACATCACTTGAATCGGGTGCACCTGTGGTGGCCCGGGCAGGGCTGGAGGGATCCATTGTCTCCAAGTCTGTTTTTGGCTGAGACAGCCTCCTGCAGCCTTCTGCCAGTGAAAACAGAGCTCTATTTTCACTGGCACAGAGGTACTGTGGGCCGATCCTTCGCTGTTTCCAGGGTGGCCCTGTGGGCCAGATATAAGCGGCCTTGAGTTTGACACCCCTGTCTTAGGAGAAGTGGAAAAACATAGCTTATATTCAAATAAAGGCAATTTCAGGTTGTCTTTGTAGTAGACTGGAGATCAAATCTAAGCCCTATCATGGGGACTTGCCCCTTAAAAACAGTTAGTAAGACACATTTGTGCAAAGTCAATGGAACCATAAGCTATAAAAGTAGAAATCGTTTTAAGCTTGAAGAATGAAGGGCTGTCATGTTTTTTACATTCTTAGACTTTTTTGTTTTGTTTGAGGTATGAAAAAAGGACATTAGAAAGGTCTTTGCCTGCACTACCAATTTAGAATAGTTGCTTGAGAAAAGAAAGATGATTATGAGAGACAAATAATGGTTGGTACATTATTACCATGATAATTATTGTTCAAGTTCATTTCTGGTGAGTAGGAACTTTGAGACAAAAAGGGACTTTATAAAATTTTATTTCAAATTACAGAAATTGTATTTTTTTTCCCCTGCCTCCATTCCTAATTAAGTTTCTTAGTAGTTAATGCTTTAAGAGGCATTTCCGTAAGTGGCTCCAGCTAAGAAGACAGTCAACAAAGAAAGCTTCTTTACTGAATTTTTTAGCCTTGTTAACAAGGTCTTAAGTGAGCGTGCAGTAGAGAATATTGACGGCCAGTTTTGGGTATGTAAATAGAATAGGAGCTTGGAGGATGGAGTTTAATAATTCCATTTTTCCACTCTAAGTGCTAGATTACATTTGGAAATTAATCTTCTATGATTTGAAAAGGATCTTAGTTTTTCATCCTACCCAGGTGGGCATCTTTTCCTGTTTCTGAAATTGTCTGTATAAATACTTGCAAAGCCTGTAATTTCTCAGGTATTCAGTACTATAATGCCACTGTCTTTAACCTGTTCTGTTTCATATATGTAACTCCCAAAATTGTTGACTCTAATGCTAGAGAATTATTTTACCATTATGCTGAGAAGTCTGTAAATTATAGTACCAACTTATTTTAAAATCAACAGAAGGGTAAAATAATATCCTCAAAAGCTATTCAATCAAAATGCTTTACCCCCCAAAATGGTCCTTTTCAGTTTAGACTAGTTTTAGTTTTAGATGATTAGCTGTGTGCAAAAGTCTATCCAGGAAATTTAAAATATTTTTTTAATAGTTACATAATTGATTTGTAGAAGCTGATTATCCAGGTAAAATAAACACACTATTAAATTCATTCATTAAAAGATGTCTGTAAATGGTAACTTTAAAATAGACAAATTATTAATCGGGAAATCCCTCAAAAGATGGATGGCTTTTAATGTAACATTTAAGGAAAAGGTTACTAGCTTATCATGGAATAAGCAAACTTGGAACAAAGAAGTATTCAATTTGAGTGTACTCTCTCTTCCACTTCATGTGCCGCGTGAGTCAGAAGATGAAGCTACACTGATACATGCTACTTGAAATCAGCCATATCTCAAAATAATATGTAGAGATCAGGTAATGTGTTTACTTACTTTACTTAAGTGTTACTAAAGATATGGTCTATATTTCCTTGATACTTACTAGTTGAAACAATTGTACTTGTGAATTCTGCCTCCTGTTTACTTCATTGATCTGTATTTTCAAGGAATGAGGATCTAAACATGATGGAATCAGGTCTTCTTTCAGCTTCACAGTAGTAAGATACAAAGATTGCACATTGACAGCACTGTCTTATGTTTCTGTTGCATTTTCCATTCCTGTTTGTGAATCTAGAGATCCTTTCAAACAAAAGTTTTACAGAACTGAGTTTAATGGGAAATATACTAATATTCTCTGGAGATTGCATGAGTTGAAATTTGCTTTTAAAATGGTAAATAGTAAAATAGTTTAGAATGGTTGCATACTAAAAAGTATTTTGATTTTTCAAGATGCTAAAAGCATTGCCTTTTTACATCAATATGCCTGCGGCAGCTTTGGATTCTTATTTAAATAACCTGTAGGTTTCAAAATTAATACCATGCTTTTAAAAATGCTTTAAAATCCTGTTTTATTCCCCAGAGATTTGTTTTCTGCTGTTGCGATTAGATGATGACAGCTAGCTGGCTTTTAAAATTGATCAGGAAGTATTCTGGCAGTCATTCAGTGTTGTAAAAGCACTTTAATGGATATGAGTTATTCACCCAAATCAGACTCAATGTCAAAACAGGCGAAAATACAGCTGTCATTCTGGACAACAAGTTACACATATGCAAGCAGCTGCTTAGAACTCTATAGAAAGTCAAGCCTGAAAAGAATTTAAAGTGTTATCTGTATATATGCTGTTGATATAGGGGTGTTTGTGTGTACACTGTATCCCTATTTGTTCATTTTGGCATGCATATCTGTAAAATACTAGCTTGAGAATTGTGAAAGTAAAGGCTTCCGGTTTGATTATTGTAAATGAGCATTAGTAAAGAAGTTACAGAATGGAACATATGTATTACTGTTGGCTATTTACATTAGTTAGATGCAGTGAAATGTGGAATGTTAAGAAAGTCAATCAACCCTTGCTTGAGTTTCCTTGGGTAGCTTTTCTCTATGGCATAATGCATAAAACCTTAAAATCGCTGCTATCCATAATCTCTTTGGGGTTAGTGGTATATTTTGAATCCTCCTCTGGGAAAGATCAAGTTCTTGTTAAAGATAGTATCATTTGAAAAATAGATTGTGGGTCATAATCAAGCAGGTACTATTGAGGGAAGATAGAAGAGAGAATTTCAGAAAGAAAAGATGCTCACTTTACTGTTCAGCTGGAACAGTCAGATTCTAAGAATGTGTAACTCAAAGAGAATTACCAGTTTCTTAAATTCCCAATTTGATCAGCCTGGATATATTCAGCACCTGATATCAGTGTAAGATTAAGTATGTCAGTAATTAGAGATTGCTTAATAGGATCCTCAGCCTATATAAAAAAAGAAATTTGTGGCTAGGGAGTGTATAGGTGTGTCTTTTGTTCTATGGTGATGATGTTTGAATTGTGCAACCACTTAATTTGTCTTGGAAGGACAAGGAGGAGTATTTATTCTGCATTTTTGCCCCTATTTCTGTTAAGTTGCTTTACAGGGCAGCAATGTGGTGTTGATGAGTGTCCTAATAGACATGGCATTTGTGTAGAATATTGTGAGAGTTCCAGTGAAATGTTTCATAAAATCCTGTGAATGTTTGCATTCTTGTGATATTTGATGATCTTGCATGACTTTAGCCTTTTTTTTTTAAAAAAGTATCTCTGTGTGGGTTTTTGTGTGTGTGTATAATACCTATATAATTGTTCAAATCACAGAACGGGGTCTGCCATTTCAGAAGATGACTAACTTGTTATAGAGACAGACAGTGATTTCGGCTGAGAGGGATTGACTGGCCCAAGGTCACCCAAAGGAAGAGTATACAGTGGTACCTTGATACTCATCGTTAATTGGTTATGGGAGGTGTGATGAGTACCAAAAATGCTGAATACCAAACACATTTTTTCCCATCAGTAATAATATAAGTGATTCACAAGATAGTCAATATCGACAATTCTAGCTTGTGCATCGAATACCAAACAGACCATGACTACCAGAACAAAATTTCCATGTCAAAACGCTCCATTCTGTGAGTACCAAATTTGATAAGTTTCAAAGCAGTTGAATATCAAGGTACCACTGTACTCTGGGTCTTCCTGCTCCTTGTCCAGCACCTTAACCATAAGGGCTTTCTTTGTGTATGTGGACCCAGAGAACTTTTTTTTTTAAAAGTCTTACGTCAGTTTTCAGATTGATTATACAACATAGATATGAAACAAAGTATGTGTCTGACTAGAATAGATTTTGCCATTGTGACCTTTTCTGAAGTCTATAGAATTCATTGGTAAACCTTGTATGAAGAAATCTGTGATCAAATTTTAACCACACACATAAGATTTCTAAATAATCTTACTCATAAAGATGCATTTGAGCCACACTCAATTCTGGTGTCTGCTGTTTCTCAATAACTATTTAGCTAAATATTTATTTCTTACCCTTTGCTGACTTCAGAAATTTTTCATGTTTGTTTGTTTGTTTGTTTTGAGTTGAAAATTCATAACTTGTGTTTATTACTATATATCTGTGTGTTGAAGGAAATGAAGTCTCACATATACAGGGAAGCTGCTGTAGGTTCTAAATATGGACAGCACTTAGCAACCATGATTCATTTTAGGACCCATTCATTCTATATTATAACACAGTACCAAAGTGTGCCTGGAAATGTGTTAAGTTTGCAACAAGTTTTTAGAAGTTTTGATTTTGCATACTTAGGAAATGTCAGTTAAGCAATAGTTTAGTGCTGAGACTAACCTATTCAGACTAGGTTACGTCCATTCAGAATAGGTTATGTCCATTCAGAGTAGGTTATTGGGTAAAATAATAATTGTGAAAGAAGCATTTCAGTAAATTAATTTAGTGGATTATGTGGATGAGAACAAGCTATTATTCACTTAGATTGACAAGGGTCTTCAAACTTGGCAAGTTTAAGACTTGTGGACTTCAACTCCCAGAATTCCTGAGCTAACATGACTGGAGGAGGAATTCTGGGAGTTGAAGTCTTAGAACAAACGTATGACGGTACCATACATGTTTTTGACTGTGAATAATCCTGTATTTTCTCAGACACCAAAACTGTTTTGTACATTTTTCATTACAACAGTTTTAGTCCTTTCATGCCAAGGGGCACGTAATAGCATCTACTTAGTGTTTTTTAACCTTGTGTTTGTAGGAGTGTTTTTTCCTAAGAAAATGGAAAGTTGCATTCTCCTTTTAATATTTGGGGAAGTATTTTTTTTCTGATCATTTCCTTTGACCCTTTAGGCTTTCAAAACTATTTTCCTGCATGATAACTATTCACAGCTGCAGATACAGGATCACAGCAGACTTGTGGCACTGTCGTCTAATGACTTACTGTGCCGAGTATAAATTGCTGCTCAAACAGTATCCTTCCAGGTTTTCCTCCCAAGAGAGAATATGCTTTAAAAAGTGACCTTCTTCTGCCCCAGCACGTCAACCTGGGAAGTTTCTACTTGCTGCTGAATTCATGTCAAGCAATAAACTGCATTTAAAATTGACTTAAGATATAAAATGAAAAAAGTTTTGATTAACTTCACTGTCAGAATACATATATAAGGCTTTTTGGGGTTTTTTGTTTTTTAATAATATCTTGGCAAACAAACTGACATTTTCTTTGAAATGTCCTAATAAATAATCTTTATGAATATATGAAGTACTCTCCAGAATTGTTATCTATATCATTTTCAAATGTTGGGTGAGCAATGTAGGTGTCTCTCTTGCTTCTTTTTATCTGAACTGCTTTTTTAGTTGGCCCTCTCTTTTAGTCATATCTAATTCTTGGAAACTGCCTGGACAAGACCCTGCAGTTCTCTTGGCAAGGTTTTTCATAAGTGATTTGCCATTGCTTTCTTCCTAGGGTTGAGAGAAAGTGACTGGCCCAAGGTAGGCCGGCTGGCTTTGTGCCTAAAACAGGATTAAAACTTAGGATCTCCTGGTTTCTAGCCTGATGCTTTAACCACTACATCACCTGATCTTTCTTTTTTAATAAATAAAATAAAAAATAAGCCTGTGATAACCCTCAATGATAAAATGATTTTTGATACAATGGTACTTTACTGTGAAGCTTCAGAGGATTATTTATTTAATTATTCGATAGAAGTGCTAAGTATTATGCACAGCAATTAAACTTGCTATATACATGTTCATTAAAAACAACATTATCTAACAATAATAGGATGCAATTAATGAGTTTTAGTGAAGCAAATTTGAGCTGCAGAATGAGGAATAATCCAGTCCACTGTCAATGTCTATTCCAGTGGTATTTATCTTATTCATATGCTGTCCGTCCCTTAAGGTCTGGGTGACTAACAACAATACCCCAACTCTTATATTGGCTACCGTTTGTTTTTCTGTCCTCTCCATCCAAACTTACCATGGTTTTTACAAGATTTGTTGCTCATCCTGATAAGGTTGGGATGTCAACATTCATACCTTGTCACCTGCCCGATGCCTTGAGATTAATTCTTACACTGATAAAAAGAATAATAGTTACTGAAACAGTTTATAGATAGATACTGCTCAGACTTCTTCCCACTGCAGCAAAACAGATTTAGCCACTTTAGAGTATATATGGATTTCTTATTTGAAACTAGACTTCATAGTGGAATTCTTGTGTTGTGGCCTTAACCGTCTTTTGAATAAATACTGTAAAATCTGACTTATTAGATTCTTATTTCTGGGATTAAGTGTTTCCAGTTCAGATGCAAGAAGATAAGACTGACAACAGTAATGAAGATCTTCTGTAGCAGGAATTACATAACACAGCCTATGGGAGTCTCATAGATTCTGGCTGCAGCCCATTGAGTTCTATTTTATGGCCCATGACAACTCAAAATTTTAAGATGCAGCTGGACCCCAAATCCTGCTGGGATGGCTCTGCAGATTCTGCTACTACTGCTACCATCCTGCCTCACTCGTCTGTAGAATTTCCAGTCCCAATTGTGGTCATAAGGCAAGGACTACCTATACTGAATATACATGCTGATAAGCTGAGAATTTTAGCTGCCCAAATACACCCCCAAAATTGTGTTTGGCTTATCTGCAAATGGCCTTATCCGTATTTATGGTGTTTTAAATTATTTTTAAAAGTGTCATTATTTTCTTTACTTACTCATGTATAAGTCCATCTGTGGTAATTGCTCTTAACCTTTGTTGATCTCAGAGTAACTTAATCATTGTAAGTGAGAAGTGTCTTTGGACCACTTGTCTTACTTAAAAGTAAGTCCTATGAATTACATTAGGAAGAAGCATCTTTATATATTGCTGAGAAAATATCTTGAGATAGTGGGTTTAAAAGCTAAATTAAAAGTGGCAAAGCTTATATGGAAATAAACTTTCCAAAACTGGCAAGAATGCTTATTTTGTAGGAGGAACAAATTTAATGTAGCAAAATAAGGCATTAGAAAACCAATTTTAACAATCAATTTCAAAAACAGCAGGATTTGTGGTGCTAAGGGCAGAATTAGTGTTTTTGAGTACAGCATTAGGAGTACATAATGCTTACTTTCCCATTAAAATGCCAAACAAATGGATTTCTTCATCTTTGGTCTTGCGTATCCTTTCACCTGGGACCTGTTTCTTTCTGGCTATTTACCTCTTCCTTTCTTCTTGTAGTATTGCCAAGTCCTGCTATTGCAGGCATTGTTCACTGTTCTTCCTCCTTTTTTACTGTTTGGCCTTAAAACAGTCTTTTGTCCCATGTGACTGTTTGTTCAATCTGTTGCTGAAAAATGGATTAGGACTACCAGAATTCTCAGCTATATATATATCAGGGATGTGTGTGTGTATTCAGACAAATAAATATCAATTTATTAATTTTCTCTGAAAATGGCAGTTTTAAGTACATACATCATTTTACATGATACAACTTGATTTTACATGATACAACTTTTAGACAGTGATTTTTCAGATACCAGTTTACATGCAAGTTACATTTCAAAAATTATAAAATAAGCTGCTTTCTATTTTCTAAATATTTTCTTTATGATCCTGTTAAAGGTTGATGAAGACAATATTTAAAATGTAAATTGGTAAAGCAAGAAAAAGCAATTAAAATAATTTTGATGCATATTGATCCCCTTGATTTTAATTTATTATTTAACTCATGATTCACAGGGAATTTATACACATTTTGAATAGTTCGCCTTATACAGAAATAAATATATAGTTATATTTGAATATTCACAGGAAGGCAGGTATACATGCTGTGGACAATTGCTAAATAAGACACACACCTTCACTTTTGTGATGATTGATGAGGGATATCTTGATGTAGTTCCCCACAGTGTCATATATTTTTCCTACTTT
>JANHJO010009557.1:245920-256681 GCA_032468235.1 Pseudoxyrhopus heterurus
TATTGCCCCCAACAATCTGGGTTCTCATTTTACCTACCTCGGAAGGATGGAAGGCTGAGTCAACCTTGGAGATGGTGAGATTCGATCAGCCAACCTGCTGATCTGCAGTACTGCAGTACTGTGATCTTACCACTTGAGCCACAGCAGCTCCACAGCAGCTCTACTAAGTGATACATGTTATGCTGATTTTTGGAAAGGTATTTTATTTCAAAATGAATATGAACAAATAACACTGAAAACTTTAACCTATTGTATTTTTCATATGATAGTCAATAAACCTTCCAAAAATAAATAAACGTATGCCACATACTTTTAGTGTACATTTAAAATAAATAAATAATGTTTATGTAGCATGTTAAGATGTGCCTGGATTACTATTTAAAGCAATCCATTTTTGGGAGAAAAATTCCTGTTGACAAGCATCAGTGATTTGGGAGATGGGGAGAGAATAATGGGTGGTGTTGAAGGCCAGAATTCAGAAGGAAGGATCAGAAATTCTGCCAATGAAGATGTTGAGTACAGAATGGACCAAATTTGATATGATGGAAGAAGTTGGTAAAATAAAGAAAAAAAGAGCTGCAGAGATAGTATTATTACTATAATACCTCCTCTCTGCATCTCTATGGAGAGCTAGTAGGACACTGTTGCATTTTAAGCAATCTTCCTCATTTTTATTGTGTTATTTAGAATGGACTTTTTGCAGCTTGCCCTGTGTTCTTCAGTCGAAACATACACACAAACACACTAAATGTAAAACAAGTGAAAACTAGACCTTCCTATACAAAAAGAAACTCTTTTTTTCACTTTACGGAAAATGCCAACTTTGGCCTCTTCTAATAAAGGGATTGGATAGAATTTTAGTAGCCATGCTCTGCATGCTTTTCCTAACTTTTTTAAAACAGAAATTGTTTGCAATAGCACTTTCTGTCTACCCATTTTCCAGGAAGTTCCATTTCTTACGAGCTTCCTTTCCCAGCAATTTTTACCACTGTTCTGAATTCTTTAAAAACTGCTTTCTCTTAAAATCAAGACCTCCAGCATGATATAATCACTTTGCCCTGCTTCTTCTGCTTCCTTGAATAAGTTAAATGTAGCTGACTGTCTACACTCTGAGGAAGAAAATTGCCAGCAAAGTAAGTTAAGAATTTCTTGAAAGGACCATGCTTGACAGACCTTGTCTTCCAACAAACTCTTACGTTGTTTAGCCTGCGTAAGAATCTATTTCTATTCCTAGGTTACTTGTGATCAATAACAGACTGGTAAAAGCTATTGCTAAATATAGTGCTCATAACACAGAGATTGAGGTTTGTGATAGCAGCAAATATCTGTAGCTCGGTTGTAGGATGAAAATGGAGGTACGTTCTCCCAGCTTCTCCAAACTCAGAGAACGTACCTCCACTCTCAGATTGAGTTGGCCGTTAAATCGGAGAAACTATTTTGAAGGTTAGAATGCTTATACATACTAGTATGGTAAAAGGAAACTCCAACTTCCTTTGCTTTTGAGATGCTACAGTTATTTGCATTATTTCTATTTTTTCCCCAGTTTAATATCTTACTTATCACAAAAAGCCAGAGTTTAGTTAGTTAAGGTTTCAGTTGTATGTGGAATTATGACTTCCTAAGCTTGTCATGCATCAAACTGTTATGGCTGGCAATTGTTTAAAAAAATTCATTTTGTTATGAACTAGCCTGTTTTCAACTGGGCTGTTCAGAGATGGATTGCTTTCTGGAGTTTTTGACAGGTGTAATTGTTAAGGCGTCATCTGTTCTTGTTTGCACAAAATACATTTTAGCCAACTGTAGGACTTGCCCGCTAATCTTTCTCACATCATTCCATTCTTTGCTTGCCACTAGACAAATCCCCTGTTATTTGACCAGATGGTGGAAAATCCATTCTCATGATAAGTTGCTTCTAGTTTGCATTTAGATTACCTGCAAAAATGGAACAATTTACTACTCTGCCTCTAACCATCTCTTCCCTCCTTTTTTCCTTTAGTTTGACTTCTTGTAACTAATTATTTAAATTCTGCCCTGTCAGTTAAAATTAGTCATAGCCTTACATGTTTCACATGTATGTAAATGCACTCAAAGTTCCTCCTCAAGTTACATGATACATCCATCTAGAGTTGAAGTGACATGTCAAAGTGGGAGGAGAAAACGATGTTCAAAATCAACAATATATAAAAGGATGTTTTGAAACTTAGTGAAAATGTGTAATCTCTTTTAAAACACCCACCCAGCACGTTCCCTTTTCCTTTCCTTTCCTGCCTTCCCCTTCCCAAGGAAAGGAAATATAAACATTAAATTTCTGAAGGTTATTAATTACAGTAAAAATAATCCTAACTTGTATTGGTGTTGCTTGCTAATATATAGTGAATAAAAATATTAACCTTTTCCACAACGGAGGTAATTTGCCAAAAAGATTGTCATCTGAGAGTGAGAATTTTATTTGGAAATACTTTCCAAGAGAATCAAAAAAGTGATTTCATTTAATCAGTTTAGATTTATTAGACTCAAATAGTAGTTCACTCTGTTCTTCACTTCACAAAAATATACAGAAGAAATTAATTTAAATGCATAAATGAAAAGGACTATAGCTCTTCTAGAAAAATATAGCTAATGCAATTTGATCTTTGGCAACATACAATTTTATATGGAAATCATACAACCAGACTTTGTTTGGTGAATGACTTATCAAATAATTCAGGATAAGCTGTCTGGAAGACTGCAACAAGCTTTATGAAAACACCGACATTTTTTTATTACTTGTACATAATGAGCAACCATCTTGCTTTTTACCAGGTGAGTTGCATGATAGTCAGTGAACTATATATGCTACCAAATCTTCAGATTCTGCCATTCAATGTAATGGCTATGCAAGAACTAGGAATTTTATATATTGTCATTTAAATTGAAAGCTGTTGCTGTTGAATTTTACTGATGCTCTTTATGTCTGAATTTGAGATATAACTACAGACACTGAGTTGTTCTAACCAAATAACAGTATTATTTAAAAACTTTGAGAAGTTCATGATGGAAATCATATGTTCCAGAAACTATAATATACTTGATAGGATTAAAAAAATTTGGTCTACATGGAATTGAGAGTACCCTCATGGTGAGATGGGCAGGAAACAAATTTAATAAAATAAAATAAAATAAATGGATCCGTTTCTGTTTAAATTCTATTTTAATTGAAATCCCAATGTGATTGCATGGAGACCATGTGGGTGAATTTGATTTCATCATTTTGATTTTATTCAAAGAACGTTAATGTTAATTTTGTTCCAAAAATTGAAATTTTGTAAAGCATCAAGGATAATATTTAAAAAGAAACATAGTTATGCTGAGTTGCCTAAGTACATTTTTAATATTGAGACGGAAGGTCTAAATAGAGATTATACTTCAATGGAGATTTAAAGTAACTGATGAAAAAAGATTCAAATTGAATCACTTTTATTTCCTTTGAACTATTATTCATAATTACGTATACTGCTACAATGCCATGAAATATAAAACTGGTCAAACAGGTTAAAAACTAAAATGAATCTTACGAATTTTAAGAACAATCATTAAAAACAAAAAGCAACCTTGAATTTAATTGTTAATTATAGACTATAAAATTGTGTAGTATGCTTAATATCTGTGACAATTAGATTGCTAGCCAGAGTTTTGTCATCATAGGAAACAGGAATAGACTATTAAGTAGATGAATTTTCAAATTCTGTACCAGTTTTGAACAACCTGAACCCCCAAGTAAATCTGATTACTTGGTTGTATGTGTGTACATACACGTACATATAGTATGTATATATATACAAATGCTCATTAAAATTGAAGGTTTTATATATGTCCCTTTTTATCCATTTTGAGGAGAGGAATATATATTGTAATAAATAATTTATTTTAGATACTTTCAATTGTATTCCAGCAATGGAATCTAATTTGTATTTATTTATCTATAATGTAGTTAATATAGCAAGATGAGATAGATTTAACATATAATAAAAGTACCTCAAAAAGTACTAATTGTCCTGCATTACAGTTGACTGTAGAGAATCTCTAGTCATGTATATCTGTTTTTGATGCCTCTACAGAGTAACTGTCCAGCATCCTCTACCCAACCAGTCAGAATGTAGGAAAATCTACAGATATGACGGAATCTACTGTGAATCTACCTACCAGAAGTATGTTGAAATCTGTGTGAGTCTTTCTTCTGGCTCGTGCATTAGTGCTGTCCCATTCTGAATAGCAAATTGAACATGTATTGAAACATACACTTCTTGAATGAAATATCTTTGAAATTGCAAACAGATATACAGTATTTTGTTTTCATACTTGGGAATTGTGCTCTTGAAGTTAAAAGGGAAATAAATAAACCTCTAGGACTTTATTAAATCTCTTAGGCATGCTTCTGTATATTGCAGTAAACAAGTACTTAAAGCCAGAAAAACCTAGGCAAAATATATTGCACAGGTGCTTCACATCTTAGGGATTTGAAAGGTGTGTTATGTATAAATTAGCTGTCACTTTTTTCAGTCGTGTAATGGAATGATGAGTTGTAATTTGCATAATCCTTTAAGAAGGCAAATTATACTGTCATGTAGCAGACTTAACATGCTAGCTAGGATTTCATAGCTTTGAAGCTAATTAGTATGTACCTTACAGGACAGTTAAATTGAGGTTGAGTCCTTCTGCTTTTCAGTTGTTTGCCTTGTCCTTTGCTTAACAATATCTGAATCAGTTGGTGGGTAGAGAATGTTACAAGTATATTTCAAGAATCCAATACTGTATATTGGTCTGAGCAAGGAAATGTAATGCAGCATTGGATTTAATACCTTTTTGTTTATTAAAAAGTGGGATATTTTATTGTAATTACTATTTTATTTCATGAATAAATTAAGCAGTAACCATGATCCTGCTATTAATGTTTATATTCAGAAATACGTTTATGTATGTGGATCAGTTGTGCCAGATGCTCAACAGGTTGATGCATGCGGAAAATGTGATCATATTTTGTGATGAGCATGTGAGGTTGCTATGATCATTCCTCTGGATTTGATTGCTATCAAAATAAAACATAAAAAGTATGTTCAATTCTGGTAAGAGTAGATGTATGTTACATAGTTTAATGCTACAGTAAGCATTTGTTGTCATTGGTTGCCAGGCTATCTGTGTATAATCTTACTAATTTGACTATTACCACTTATCTATTTTTTTTCTGTTATTTCTTGTTCTTTGCACATTATTAGGTTGTTTCCCCCTTTTGGTTGTCCATTTAGGCATTCTGAAATGCTTCAATTGTAGATCATAACAGCTGAAAACTTGAACATTTTGGTTAGATGCCAAGATGAATCAGTTATAGTAAAACAAGATATAGAATTACTATCAAGTATGAATGGAACTGATGCTGGTTGATCAAGAGAGATTATAAAATTAAACAAAGAAAAGAAGCTTAAATCATCAAAACACATATTAGTATTCGTACAAGTCTATGAATATTGGAAATTGATAATAAAAAAGGAAAGGCTTTAATAAACATTTTAATTGAACTTTAGTATACATTTATACTTATCTAGCCCAGGCTACCAGAAGGAAAGTTATTATATTCTTATCCCCATTTTATTACAATTAAGTGGCTTTTTGAATGACTATTTACTCATTTTCCTAACAAATCTTATATAAGTCAAAACTCAAATTAAGGATAGAAAATTGTGGACTCAGAACAATTGAAGTTTTTAGAATGTGCAGAAATGACGGAGCCCCTGGAAGAAGGTTAAAGTTTTGATACTAGGTGAATTTAATATGTTTTTCAACTTTGCTTATAAACAAGAAATAAGGAAGCCTCTTCATTAAAGTTTAATGAAGTTTAAGTTTAATGAAGAAGCTTTCTTATTCATTATTATTTTTATGAATGCCAAAATAGTTTAATTTGGTGTTTTGAGAACTTTATTGGTAAGTATGTAGGGCATGGAGAGTTTCTTGTATGTGGCTGACCACATAAAGAACAAAATGCTGTTTGTTCTGATTTAATATGGTGCTCTTTTTTATCCTTGTATCTTTTAACAAATTTAACAGTTTTTTTTCCTGTGGCAGCTGTTTTTCTACCAACCAGAAGTAATCTTCTTAATGCTTCTGCACCAGTAGCTTCTTTTTTATCCTTTGCTCTGCATGGATGTAAAAAGGTAATTTCTTCCCAATGCAAATAACAGCTTCAGAGGATCAAAATTTTGGAAAACATTGCAATTCAAAACAGAGTTTAAAATTTTTCATTTTGGTTTAGCTGCATTTTTAGTAATTATAAATCTTTGATATCTGATATTTGCATTTTTAAAAACTTGCATGTTAAACAGCAAATATCACATCTGGTTTATCCTTAGAATTTTGTTTTAATTTTTCCCATTATAAAGCCATTTAAACCAGAACCCAGTGTTAGTTAGGTAATATGAGCCCTAAAACTGAAGTTTCACAGTCGCAAAACTTTTGTTTGCATTTTCAGTGCATTTTTAAAAAAATCATAATACCTGGAATATTTAGTATGGCCTTTTAATGATTTATTACCCAGCTGTATTACTAACATCCTAGTGTTAAGTTCTTGTTAGAAAACATCAGAAACAGGCTGGCAGGCTGGCTGGCTGACTAGGTTTCATTTAATCTCTCTGTGTGATGATTAGAAAGCATTTCTATTCACAACAGTCACTTTAGGGAAAGAGTACTTTTGGAAATGAAATTTTATTTCATAGATGGAAAGGCCTTTTATGAGCAAAAATTCTAGATTTAATCATATATATTTAAACAAAATCTTAAATGATGATGATTCACATAGTGATTTATGCTGAATATTTTTAAAAAATATTTCGGATCCTAACTGTTGTTGGAGTCTTACCCAATGAAATAGGTTGTTCTTGAATTAACAGCTTTCATGAAAATATGTATGATATCTCAATAGGTTCTTCAGGTAGAATAAGTCATTTGCAAAAATGTATATATTTGTGCACACATATTTTTATGCAGCTAAAAGTTCAGTTAAATTTTATTAAAATTATTTTATTCAGCAGGGTATATTTTTATTCAAAATAATTTACCTTTATACATTGATTCATTTCTAACATTCTATAGTCTTGTTTACTTCTACTAAAAATAATCTCTGAAGGTTACACTACACTTTGATTTATATGAGTATGTTGAAAACTATGTTATTTTATTCGTTCGTCTTTTGTTTCTGAGCTATGAACCAGCCTTGAAAAATAACTGATTTTTTAATTTGCAAGTTGAACTAAAGAAATAAATCTCTTTTAAGTGCTAAACTCAGTTTGCATCTGCGAAATGATAGGACAAACATATATGCCTTTCAGAGCTGCTAATTTTCATATGGTTAGAACTGAAATATTCAACATAGTTCCTACGAGTTGGCAGAATCCTTGCTTCTGATTTTAGGTTATTGTTTTTTAAATATTATTTTGAGACAAATACATCAGTCATGAACATAATACACATATTTCCAAAGGACATCTTTTTTAAAAGATGGGTGGCTAGAGTCTATAGGTTTCGCTTTTTTCAATGGTACACAATTAAGACAGATATTTTATGAAAATAATCCTTAACACAATTTCCAGCTGCCAGTTAATTCAGGCCCTAGAAAGTTTGGGACTCCTGTTCTATGGTATATAAAGGCATTGTTGGGAAACAAAACAATTTTAATTGTTTTTGCAACAAATACCCATTTGTGTTAATGAATTTCAAATAACTATTTTTAAATGAGGTGTGATTTAAACTATGTTTATAAGTTATTTTAATTGAATTGATATAAATGTCTTTATCTACTTTTCAAGTTTTCATTATTTGGTTTTGAGTGTACAAGTGATTAAAGAAGGCTAGGAATTAATGAGTTTATGCTTTCTTACACTCTTAAAAAAGTATTCAGTTAAAAACCATAGTCACAGTTTCTTAATGTAAGACTCAGCATTTCAAGTAATCAAACTAGAGAGATTTACTATCTGATATTATTTATATTGCAAATATCAGAGCAAGTCTCTTGTCTACCAAATGAAATATGGACATAGTTAGTTCAATCAAAGGGGAAAAAATAGTCTTATTGACCAGTATAGATTTAATAACAATAAATTCCATAGGTTTATATGCAGTTCATAAAATTATTTTAACTTGAAGTCTCACACAAGTTACTTAGTATTTATTTAATGCTTATTTCTTATAATTATTTATCCTACATGCTTTGTTGGATATTAACTACTTCTGTTTAATGTAGAAGACACTGGATGCTACCCACTGCAGCATTTTGCATTCAACTTAAGATTTTTATGAAAACTTAAGGACTACCTGGAATAGTTTGGGATGTATATAGCAAATAATAAAGATAGAAATGAAATACTTGAATGAACCAGAGGTGTACTTTTGTAATCTTCTATATTTTAATTCAATTTATTTGTTAGTTTTGTTTTATTAGCAGTATGATTTATTACCAAGGTAGTAATTCAGTACTTCTTATTTTCAAGACTTTGAAACAGCACTGAATGAAAATGCATTTATATTTATATGTAGCTGGGTAGATATTTATAGGTAGTCCCTGGGTTAAGAACATCTATCTTATGGAGAACCCATACTTACAAACGGGGGCGGTTTTTACTAAAAATGGTGGATAGCATTCTTCTTCAGACTGATGAACTGCTGAAACTGTGCAATACTTTTAGTTATCACTGAAGGCACAGGTTTTTAATATACTGCCTATATTTAGCAGTTTTCGATGGTTTCTGAAACCATTGGGTGACTTGTAGTTGTCAGCTTCAGAAAGGACAATCCTATCCACATACAGACAGTCCATTTGTATGTATTATTCCAACTTACATACAAATTTGATTTAAAGACACCATTAGGAATGGAATTCTTTATTAACTCAGGGACTGCATGTATGGAGAAAAGAGAAAGAGGGAAATCAGTGCATGTATTTGGACATTTAGATTTGATTTCAAAAAGTTCTTTGGATGAAAATGTAGTAGGAATGCCACAGTGTTTTCCCTTAAAATCTCACATTGCATGTGAACTTAGACGTTTTCTAGTAATGATTCTTTCTCCCCCTGAATCCCATTATTTTAATATAATGTCTAAGAAGAAAGTTCTACTAACAACTTTGTTTCTTTCTAGTTATATATTTTGTCTGATGAGATTAAATAGATCTAGAATCCACAAAAATTTGTTTTTGAACTTAGGATCAGTTCAAAGCATTTTTATAGTATATATTGGTATACTATCTAACAAATATCTCAGATATTAAGATTTCCTTTATAGACAAAATTAAAGCCTTTGAAATGTGAAAATGCCTTTGAGATATGATTTGATGCCAATGGTTATAGCATCAAAGGAGTATGATTCATTTATTTTAATATTTAGTTTGATTTCTCTGTAGCATGGGTATTTTATTTTTTATTGATGGATGTTGTAGACTATAAAAATACTTTTAATTTACATAAAGTAAATGAATTACAATTTTAAACAATTTAAATTTCATTTTTTTTTACTGTGAGCTTTTATTCAAATAGTGGTGAAATGAGGATGGCAAAACGACACTATTAAACTATTGAAAATTGAATTATACTATAAATTTGGACATTCTAGTTATGGAATGTTTATAGTCAAATATCTTGGGGATTGTTTTTCCTAACTATTGCAAACATTTTCTATTAAGAGCCAAGTCAGTACCTTTGTTTGAATCAATTTTTGTCAATTCAGCACCCATCACAAATACATCGCACTTACTGAGTTCTGAATATGATAGTTCTTCAGTATAACAAAATGCAGTGAGTTTGCAGAACAAGTGTTCTCCCATTCCTACCAGTGTAACTAGTGATAAGGGATGCTTCATCAGCATCTGGAGGCTTGTGAAGTATCAAAAGCAGTGTCTTGAATTTATGGTTGCAATATAATTTATACAAATGCTTGACAATAGCTCTTTGAAAGGGACGTTAAACGATTTTGAAAAGTAACATTTATTTGTTTAGTTTTCTATTCTTGTATTCACAATGGACAGAATAGGAATCTCAAAAATATATATAGAAATAATATAAATGTAACTAAAAGCATGAAAATCCATATAAAACATTACAAGGAAAACATCAGCATAAATCAACTTTATCTCCACATAGCAATCCATAGAAAGCATAATACAAAAATAAATAAGGAGCAATTTAGAATTCTAGCTCAGCATCATTATTCAAACTGGACAGGAGCAAAAAGGTCTTGAAGAAAAATAAAATAAAAGGTTTAATATACATTTCACAGGAGAGGCTTCTACATTTGCAGGCTACCACTGAAATCGTGCCCATCAGTCTAATTGACTTAGAAACAATTGATCTATATTCAAAAAACAGTCTCTGCTTAAGGTAACCATTAGGCTAACAGTTAGCAGACATATTTTGAGTTTTTGAATTACAGAGTTAAGCTTCCTGTGGGGCTTCTGTCTCTATGGCTTTTAAATAAACCATACTTGTCATTAAATTATTCTTGAGTTAAGAAAAGGCTTTCTCTCTTTTTATTAATATACAATTCTATTACCACTTAAAGTAAAACAAAAAAAGATATCAAAATATTATGAAGTTAGTTTAGCATGGCAAAACATTTGAATTAATTTAAAAATAGTCCCGTATAGAGTTTGTTTATTGTAGCATAGTCTAGATGTGATTATGTCATGAACTGGAGTAGAATTTGACAAATTGGAGGAGATTTCCCCCCCCCCTCTAGTTCTAGGAT
>JANHJO010009557.1:294203-308198 GCA_032468235.1 Pseudoxyrhopus heterurus
GCTGAGTCAACCTTGGAGCTGGTGGGATTCGATCAGCCAAACTGCTGATCTGCAGTACTGCGTTCTAACCACTTGAGTTAGAGCTCCACAGCTTCACTTGAGTCACCACAGTTCCACAAGTAGAACTTAATCTAATTTCAGTAGTAGTTCTGGTGAAGTGGTCTATATTATAATCTTTTTGGTTCAGTTCTTTTAGTACAGAGCTTGGGATTGATTAGAGGAGTAATTATAAATAAATACAATTTTTGAACATAATTCCCACTGCTACCTGTTCTGTATCAAAACTTTAATTTGCCACTTACTAGAAAAAGAAAAATATAAACATTGTTTAGCTGTTATGAACAGCACATGAAAAAGTATGTTCAAGCACTTGGCATTATAGTTTATATTAGCAAATGATTTGTGGTATGTACTAGATGAAAGAGCAGTACAAATTCATGGTCAGCTTGGAGTAAATGAAACTTGTGGTAGGATTGTCACATCAATGCATTTTTTAATTCAAATGTTTCTGGAACTGTGTAGCCTTCTACAACACAAAGCCATTGTTTGAATTTCTGCATCCTGCAGTTCCTCAGATTCACAACCAGCCTGGCCATACTGGCTGAGAATATTGGGAGTTGTAGTCACAATATACATGAAAAGTGAAAAGGATTTGACTCCTTTACAAAATCAGTACTATGCTTCTCTGCTAATTAGGTATTGTAACATTAATTTCAATATCATGTATGCTTTTTTTCTTTTCAGTCATCTCCCTAATTAAATAAATAAATGTCCACCTTTATTGGGGACCTAAATTAGTTGGGTATCCTAAATTAATTATTTGTGATCCTAAATTAATTATTAATTTATTAAGGCAGAGGCATCTGTAGGGGTTCAAGGTAGATGCAAATAAGACATGAGTCATGACATCAGCAGGGAAATGATAACTTGCACCAGGTACTATGATGTGATTATGCAATTGTGTCATTTGTTTGATGAAGTTATGAGATAAATGTCATTTTGGTATCCTTGTAGCTTATTACAAATACATACGCTTGAAGAAAAAATAATTCACAATAATCGAATGAAATAATGAGTTCCTTTCTTTTTATCAAAGCACAACACAACCATTTTTCCATGGGAAATAAAGCATTTTCCCCAACTAATTTTTAATCTACTCTTGAGAATTTTCCCAACACTTTACATTTTATGAAAGTATATTATATAACAATTTTCCTTCAGAACCCAGCATTATTTTTATTAAGAAATATATGTTCTTCTCTACAATTATTGCCTTGTGTATCAGGCTGTTAAATTGTTTGCTTCGTGACATTTTGTGCTAAAGATGTTTTGCTGACCTTTCAGATTTTCTGAGCTTCTTAAAAAAAATCTTCATATTTAGCATTGAAATCCAGGTTTATTTAATTGTTATGAGAGAGGGTTGGTTCCCCCCCCCTTGGCAAAGCAGTTCCTTTGATATTTTTTTAAAAAATATGTCAGTGTCTGGGTTATAAGCATTTTCTTGGCCACTTTTAAAAGGAAATCTTCTTCATAGAAAAGGGAATAAAATAGAAGAATTTGCATAACAGCTCAGTAATTTAGCCTATTTGCTACTTTTTTGTAGGAGTTACAATCATTTGGTGTTTTTATATTCATAATTATATGCATAATTTATGTGCAATCACAGTTATGCAAAAGCACAGGAAAATAAGAATCTGCTGCTTTCATTTGCAGTTGCTTGGAAATAGGCTTGAATGAAACTTTCAAACAAAAGTTGCTGGACCTTTTTGCAGAAAATAAGTCCAGAAGGCTGAGCTTAATATAACATGTGGCAGGTGGCCTGCATTTGCCTGGAGAATTCCTCTAGGGCAAGACAGCTCAGCAAACACATAAATCCTTTTTTCTGTTATCTAGTAGCTCATTTAGTTGCCATGGGGATCTTATTTATGCAGCAGCTCCTCTCCAGTTCGGTTTGTGCCTAAAGTTTAACTGTACAGCTGTTATGGTAAATGATACATAGCAATATTTTTTAAACATTGCCTCTTTGAACACCTTCCTACTGACTTTAGCTTTTCAGATATCAAAATGTCTATCTGATCAAAATGAAGTATTGTTTGCCAGAAAGCATCACATGTTAACTTAAGCAGTAACTGCTGATTACATCACATAATTGGTAACTTGGTTAGGAAAAGAAACTTTTTAAAATGTATTTTGAGATAAAATCTTCTTATAAATGAGACAATTTAGCCTGAAATAAAGCAAATCCCAATTTTCTCTATATGGAAGGCCAAAAATATTTCCAGACAGGCATGCTGAATTCAACTATATCCTACGTCCATCATCCATCCATCCAGAACTGTTCAGCACAGTGCTTCAGATTCAGTCTCTGAAAAGTGCTTCAGGGCATGAGCATCAAACTTCAAACCTCTCCCCAACAGAAGCCACACATTTAAGCTTTTATTGTGCGTTCTAAGAAATGGTTGCATTGCTTTAAGGTATTACATACTTTGAGCACCATTTGGATCTGAAGCATTCTCCAACCTCAATATCCTATATCTAAATAAACAAATGTTTGTTAGTATTTAAATGTTTATTATCTACCTCTGCATTTTGGAAGATTGTGTAGTTGGGAAACCAGTTTCATTGGCATGTTAACAAAACTTCCTTGACACAAATATTTATTTGTATGTCCTTGTTTCACATGTTACCTTCTTGCTGTGGAAAATAATTGTTTCTTGTATTAAATTTAATGCTTGCAACTCTCCTTAGCATGAATAGTAAACCCTTGTTGTTTAACCTTACTATTTTGAGTTATTATGAAAAAGTTACATGTCAATAGTAGAAGCTTGCAAATTATTGTAATACAGAATTAATTGAGGAATTAATTACTTTGAATTTAAAGTGTAGAATTTCCATATGGCATGAATAGAGAATCTGTTTGCCTACTTCAGATCACTGACACATTTGAAAAGCAAATCTGTCTTTTTTAGGTAAAGGATGCCTTTCAAAAATAAGATTGTGTCAGCTGTGTTTTAGTCCATGTCTTTAATGATGAAATTGTAAAATACATCATTTGTCAGAGACCCATTCCTTCTTTTAGACCCTCTCATCAGTAGAGGCACCTTCTTGTTGACTTTGATGACTTTCAAAGGACAAACTGAGCTGTCTATCTGTAAGAGAAGAGCAATGAGCTTCTGTACTCTGCACTCTGGCTATATGTCATGTTTTTAGATTTTGCCAGATTCTGGACATTCATTGCTTCTTTAGACAGTAATCTGGACTTAATTCCATCTTATTGACTCAGACAAAACATGTTATTTCCAGTTCTTCTGTGAAGATTCCAACCTTCTATTGACATAACTAAGGGAAAGTCTCAGTTGGGATTAACAAGCAGTAATAATGAGAGTAGTAAGTCAGTTTTCTGGAAATGGAATTTCATGGTTAATTTTTACCCCAACGTGAATCTAAAAGCTGCCACTAGTAATAATGGGGAAAAAAACTATATTTTTAGCATTGGGCAGTTTATTAAATTGAAGTAAGTAGCATTATCATTAATTCAGATTTCTTCTCATATAAATGCAACTTTGTGTGAAAAACCCCCACCATGATCCAATTGATGAATTAAGGTAGTAGTGAATGTCAGTGAGCATTTTCAAGCCTTTATATCAGAATCTGGTGAAGATTCAATAAACATTTTAGTGACTTTGTACATACCAAGATTGCAATCCTATCATACTCAAAATATTGGCATGTATTTATCATACTTGTATACTCCTGATGCACCAGAATAAGAACATTATAGAGCTGGAAATATTAAACAAAAAATAAGTCAAAATCACAATGCTGGAATTACACTCCTATAAGAAAAAGTTACAAAATGTGTGGCTTTTAAGGTTAAGGGGGAAGAAAAGAACATGAGAAAAGCATGCACAATGCATATAAAGAGGTCTTATCCATTAACTTCTTTAATCCAAGTTTATCTAAAGTGTAATTGTGAAAAGAGGTGAGACTGAGACAAAATTGGTTCAATTTTTGCACTTAATAGAGAAAAAAATTGGTTAAACAGAGTGCCTTTAACAATAGAGTCCTAAGATGGGAAAGAGATGTTTGCAGCTTGTTTGATGGGTTCATTGGTTTAAAGATGCAAAAATAAAGCTTTCAAAGGCAATTATACTGCTGTGCTGGCTTATAATATAATCATTTTATGAGTCTAGCCTTAATCTGGTATGGCTGCTTAACAGTTTATCGGTTATTTTTGAGAAAAGCTGTGAACATGTTTCAAATTCTCCTACAACTATGACCACTAAAACAAATTCAGTAAAATTTCACATCCCTAAAATCTGTTGAAATTGCTACAACTTTCTTTAAAGGCTGGAACTTATCCCATTGTATGAACATAAGTATGCAGATTTCTCTAGTTCATACATGTTCATACCTAAGCTTTTCAGAGTAAAGAATAGGACTGGATTGCATTACTCTAGAAAATACATAGGGTTCAAAAATGAGTTGGAGATAGAGGAGCTTGGATAAAAACACAGAGTGTAACACAGAATTTAAATCTGAGATGAAAGCAGTAATAATAATTCTACTTTTACTAACTACTATAAATTAGATAAATGGCATTATATGTAAGTAAATCTACAGCTGATCATGTGTTCAAGAGGATGTTTTAATTAATCAGACTGGTCTATGCTTTTCAGTATATTCTGAATTATTTTACTATTGTGTTTCATGCAGAAATTAAAAACATTTTATCAAAAGGTTTCAACAACTGTTTTTATGGAGCTGTTTTTAATTATTATATGTTCTAAATGTCACTTGTTTTTAATTCTTTGTTTTTAATCTTGTGTATTTTTAATGATTCATTCCCCTTCTTTTGGTAACTTGCTCTGGATATTAATTAGTAAGAATATTCCTGTGAGTTCTCTGATTACTTAAATAGATCTTTTATTCTTTTCATACTGTTTCCTTGTTTGTCTATGCTTTGAGTTCAGATGCACCTTTTTATCTCTTCTAACCTGTCCCTGCAAATCTGCATTAAGTTATCAAGTTTTCCTACATCTTTTTTGTTTTGATTTGGTGTTTTTTTTTCCCAATCTTCTGTCTTCAGTTTTTTTCTGTGGCTTTATTTAATAGCCAAAGTGTGCTCTTGATTTCTTGATTTCTTTCTGTCTCTTTTCAGCCTTTCTCTTTTACAATCATTTTAGCTTCTTCCGATAATTTTGGGGGCTCTCTGTTTACTACAGTAGGCTCAACTCTTTGAATCTGTCTCTACCTCAGTTTTATATTATTCTGGAATGGGTTTGGGTTCTAATCTAATTGGGATTGAATCTTTTTCAGTCTGATTTCTTTCCCCCCCCTATGATTAGTAGCTGATGGTGTGATCCATAGCCAGTAGCCAGCAGTATGTTGCTATAAGCATAGAGCTTTTCCATCTGTTACTACTTAAAATGTAGTATGTTTAATTACAGTGTTGTTTATTTGGAGATATCCAGGGTCATTTTTTACACTGTTGAAATAATGTGTAAGTAATCTATAGAGAAATCTATCAGGAGTCCTGCACATTGTGGACTTTTCCAACTGTTTTCAACACAGGTTCCTCTCAAGGTTTTTCATTAAATTTGCCAATAATTATTAGGCCATCCTTCTTTGGTGTTTGATCTGTTTTATTTTTCGTTGTAATCTTCCATGGACTTCATCAATCACTTCTTCAGTATCTGTCATTTAGTGTGTACACATCTATAATCGTGAAATTGAATGGCTGTTCTTGAAAATTGAGCACAATTGTTCTGTTACTGACTGGGTTATATCCCATTACACATGCAGTGATATATTTTGGGATAGTAATGCCTACCCCATTTTTTGTGAGTTTCATTTCCAGAATAGAAATTTTTGAATTCATCTGATTGGAAATGTCCATTTTTATTCACTGTCTATTGGAATTACTGCCCTATTCCCTGTCATTTCTATTTTAGCAATTTACAGATTTAAGAAGTTCACAATTCAGATATTCCCATCCCAATTGATTCAATGAGGTCCAAGCCTTTTTTTTTGTGGCTCTAGCTACAAGTGGAGTTCTCAAAGCTTTTGATCATGTTACTTCATATTGCATACTTACTTGATAAAGCCCAATATCCAATATTTGTCTTGTTGATTTACTTCCATGAGTTTTCTTGATATATGTGAAGAAAGTAGCAAATCAGCAAGATTATTCCAATTCATTTTATCTTTGTTCATCAAGAAATAGTGAGAGACTAAAGATCCATCTTCAGCAGATTGGGCTCTTCCTAGGAGCCATGATCATTTTATCTCAAGCTGACCATGTGATGAATCAAACAACATTTTATGAATAGGTGTGGCAAGATCAGCACAATTTAGCATGATCAAATAATGAAACAAAATGATGATGGACAAATATTGGGGCTCTTGAATATATAATGCACTTATAAATAGCTGAAGAGAAATAGCTGAAATGACTTTCCGTTCTCTCTTGCCTTTTTAATAGGCAGCAAACACATATTTTGGGATCTAATTTAGCTGAAGCAAAGTAAATTTATAACTGAAAAATGTATAGTACAATGTATAATTATAATTACCAGGATGAAAGGGGTACTCTTTGACAGATACACTGAGGATGAAACTATCAATGGCTATGAGTCCTATTGCTATTTTATTGCCACTAGTATCAGAAGCAATTATGGTATTCAATATCAGTTGCTGGGAAATGCAAGTAGGAAAGTATAGGCCTCTGAATAATATTTGCTTAATCAGTACCTGAATATTATTGAAAATACGTTCTTGATTTGATTTGATTTGTCTTGCAATATTATGTTAAAATGAGATTGGATAAATTTATAAAAGTGATCCTTTTGTGATCTTACATTTTCCTGTAAGATTCTATATGTTCTTATGGTCATTCTTGATGTAGGTGAATTATTATTGTTTTAAGTTTTAGACTGAAAACTTAATTATATGAAATAAATGTCATAATTAAGTTATTGCAGAATTTAAAATAGATTAGATTTCTTTTGCCCACAGATAGAATTTTTATAAAAGGAGCTAAACGAACTGTTATAATAATTTTAGTAGTAGAGAATATTTGTAGCTCAGGGTTGAACTGTGAACTTCTTGGTGCTCTCCGAGCTTGTAGCTGACACTGATGATGTTACCTAATTTAGGAAATGAAATGTCTACAAGCAAATAATTAATCTTAAAGAGCACCAATAATCTATATGATGAATCTTTGCTTATTCCAGTGCCTTTATTTGAATATCAGTGTTCAGCAAATAATTAAGGTCAACAGTATACCCATCACACAGGGCACCTGCTATATAGATCTCCAAAACATTTCAAATTCAGATTCTAGCTTTTTCTTTCATAAAATAATGGCTGCAGATTTTCACGGCTGAGACACAAACTCTTCCTCTTTTATATATGTGTATGACGGTACTGTGTACATATTGAAGTGACAGAGCTTATATTGCAACACAGCTTTTGTGACTTGATCCTCTGTGAGCTTCTGTGTATAGTTTATTCTTGATATGCTTATTTGGGAGAAAGTTTCAGGGTAACTTATTTCTGAATAGACAAGTTTATGTGTGTGTAACAAGGAATTAAACCAAACAATTGTAATTTCATCTTTATAGATCTCATGTTTTCTTGAAATCAAAAGTAAAATAACATTGGAACCAGATGATTATTGTGATATCCTGTCTGTTAATTTGAAACTTAGCTAGCAGTCATAGTATATGAAAATCAATCTTCTGTTGGACATTTTTCCCTGGACATCGTCATTTGTTTTAATTCCTTATAGATAAATACAAACGTTCTAAAGGAATTAATAACTTAAAAGTTTTTTAGTGAATTTTAGTTAATTTTCAGGTAACTTGAGTTTAACACAATTTAAGTCCCAGTAACTTTTTTTTGGACGTGTGCCACTGAGAAGAGACAGAGTTCTAGAAATGATTTCACTGAAGAATTAAGACATTGTTGGTTGTCAAAAACTGCAAAGAATTCCTTATGGTCTTCTAAATGATCCATTACTCTTCAGTAGCTGAACTTTTAAGGTAGAAACATGTATCCTTGGCACTATTCAGATGGTATAGAAGACATTTTAAATACAGTGGTACCATTTGAAACTCATTGAAATTGGTACTTGACACATTTCGATGTAAAAATTTTGCTCCAGTACTCAACATATGTTTAGTACTCAACACAAACCTAGAACTTGTCAATGTCAATTGCCTCATGACTAATACATTATTCCTTATGGAAAAAAATTGTTTGGTACTTGTCATTTTTGTCACACCTTCCAGAACCAATTAACAACAAGTACCAAGGTACCACTATAGAATGCTTCCTTTGCTTGGAACAGCAGTTGGATGGGAGTCATCATTGTTCTTCTTATGTCAGGTCACTTCCAGTCCTAAACCTTCTGTTAGTGTCTCCTTTTTTCATCTAGTGCCTGCTTGACCCTGAGTTCCCTACCCATGACTCCCATCTTGCCTTGTCTGCTTTTTGCCCTCTCCTAGGGACTACTACTACTGATTCATCAGTCTACCTGCTTGACAGTGGTAATTGCCTCACCCAGAAACTAATGCCTGATGGACCCTTCCAACATGGGCCAGCTGCCAGCCTCAATCTCCCAGTGTAGGTAGGCAATCAATGTTGTCCATGTTAAAGAGTTTCCTAAATTGAGCCTTTCTACTTAGAATGGGTGATAATTAGATCCTGGTACTGGGAAGATCATGAGGGGGTTGAAAATGCCATAAAACTTTGGTGCTATCTCAGGGCTCCATATGCTTCATGGGCATACTTGTTCTCTAGTAAAAGAAATCTAGGGACCTTTAGGAGTTGGGTGAAACTTTTAACAACTGAATTTAGTATATGATAATCATTAATAAGCATTTATTCTCAAAGGAAGTATTATATATGTTTTCATATTTAAATATATAAAGCTATATTGTGTACAAGTTGGATTTGATTCTCCTCTCATATTCTGAATAACATTTGTTGTTCCAGAATCTCAAAAAGGTCACTTCTGACCTTGCTGAGTTTCAGTAACTTTAGCTTCTAGTAGAATGTTATACAAGTTTGTCATGTGCTTTCCTCCAAGTAGTCATCAGGAGAAGTTATCCCCCAAGTTATCTTCAATATTATGGGCTCTTGTCCTATATCTTTAGTGGTATGTTACCAGAAAAAATAAATCTTCCAAATTACTTCAAGATGGGAATAAAATTGAAGATAAATCCTTATAGCTGTGCAATAGATTTGTAAATTACATAGTCATTACTGTAGAATTTTAAGGCTACATATTTAAATTATGAATTATAAATTATATTTATGTCATTGTGAGGTTTTGTCTTTGCATTTCTTTCATTCTTGTAATTTTTCCTTAGTGAGTACAGAGAGGGAGAAAGAGATACAGTTCTTTGATTTGTGATTTGATGAGATACACATTTTGTCTTTCAGAAAAAAGAAATTTTTGCTTACAATAAGAGTTATGGTTAAATCTGAATTCTGGATTACACTATTAAATATAGCTAATTATTTAAAAGACTGTGGAATAATTTTGACTCTCACTGTTTAGAATCAGGATTTGCATTTGTGACTTTTTTATTCTTTTTCAACAATATTCTGTTTTCAGACAGTCAAGTCCAGCACATTTGAAATAATATTTGTTTGTCTTTATATTCTAATCATTGGAAATTTATTTTGCTTTTTTCATCCTTTTCCAGATCACATTAATACAGCAGATAGTTCCTAAAGGTTTTATAATGGCAAAATAATATTTTCAATATGACTTTTGTATTTTATCCACTTGAATGAAAACAAAGGTTGTTTTGAAAAGAGAGGAACACTTAAAGGTACTTTTTTTTAAATCAAGAGTAGTGTTAAAATTTAGTATTGTTTCAGTATGGTAGAATATATATTCTGGCAGACAAGGAATGATTTCTTAATAGAGGTTTTTCATTTAGTGATTCTGTTCCAAATATTATATAAAGTGAAAGCAAGTTATAATCTTAGGTAGGGTCAAGGTGATTTTTGGGCAGATTCAGTAATTTTTCAAGCGCTGAGTTATATGGCATCTAACAAAAACATAATGAATGACTTCAATTATCCATATAAAATGGATAAATACACATTTCAAAATATCTTTATTTCAGTGTTCTAGAGGCAGTTACCTAGGGTATCAGCTGAGAGGAGGTAGCCATTGATTGAATCCTTGTGAGTTGTATGTGCAGATATGGGACCTAATGTGATGTTTAACTGCTGTTGAACCAACTGGAACAATAAAAATAATCAGGGAACACCAGCAAAATCATGCTTGGGTTTTTAAAAAAAGAGATTTGACAAAAATGCTGGCTGGAGAGTTCTGGGAGTCCTCATATCTTAAAGTTAAAGTCCCCATATCTTAAAAGTTACTAAGCTGGAAAAACTCTGTTCTAGAGCTTGTATAACTAGTGGCTGTCATTAGAAAGTGACATGCCCCATAATACATTTCCATTTTATGTATAGGTGATATTATTGTTACCTTGTCCTTTTACTTTTTATAACTGACATGGCGAAGGTTGAGCTATGTTAACCTTTCCAGAGAACATAGAACTACCTTTAAGTGACCAGGTTTTGTGTTTTTCTGTGTTTCTGGATCACATCTTCACTATTGGAAGCCAATTAATCTTTACCTACAGCAGTGCCTATGGCTATATAGGAAGGAGCCATACTTGGACTCTGCTGAAGTTATTCCATAGGCCAAATCAGTGTGAACTTACACAATGAGGAAATGATTCCCACCCATATTGCTGTCAAGACATATCTATCTGCCACTAAATCTGATACAGCTGCATATTTAAATAAACCTTGATAACATTTATTCAATAAATACTGTCAGTCTTTCTCCAGGTAAGAATGGTAGGAACACAAAAACACCCTAAAAGTTTTCGGATACAGTTCCACAGTGCTGCACATCTAACAATGTGTAGATCAATAAAAGGCCAGGCTGTTTTACTACTGGTGTTAGGAGAACAGTATTCCCCGTGTTAAGGCCTACATAATGAGAAGAAAGCCAAAGATACAAAGATCCATGTGAATAGTGTGACGCAAGGTCTGAACTTTTCTATAATAAAAGGAGGGAGAAATTTAGATAGCGTGTATAAATTATACTATAACCAAAAAAAAAAACCCTGATTCTGTTGTAAACAACAGACAATCCACATAGGACACTTTCTTCTATGCTAGTCTGAGTCCATCATGTCACCAGCCTTTAATGTTTAAGCCAATTATTTTCTTGGTTAGGTATGGTGTGAAACAAACACAAATTCTAGGGAAATTTGCATTGTAATTTCAACACATTATCCAGGCGTAGCAGTTTCTAGCAGCCTCAGGCAGCTAGACTACATTAAAAAAGCAATAATTTTAAATTACTATTATAACATTCATAATACTTTACTTGATAACAAATTCTGTGTTCTAAGTTTGCACAACTTTTTTCATTTGAAATAATCCGCATATTTAACATGGAAACTTATTTTCCCATATACAATAAATTCATTTATTTATCAGCTTTAGATACAGAAGCCAAAGGCTTCTTCTTTTTATTTTTAGCAAAACAACTAATATTTTAGAATGTCTCCAGTGCATTTGTTTCAACTTATGAAAATGTTTATGCTTGATTGTTCTGGAAATTCCTTGGCTTCCTCTGAACTTCAGTGCTTTCCACAATTTTATATTTGAAGTTGTATGTTCTGTTTCATTTTTCACAATTCAGGTTCTGGGGAAAGATCATACAATCAGATTATTGTTCGATACCTCCCCTATCCCATGTTTTGTGTTTTATTACTGTAAATCGCTATCAGGGGTAGAAATCAAACTTGAACCAGGAAAGAGCACTTAATGGCAGATCAGATTATTTAATAGGATGCATGTTGCTTGCAGTCTGGTTGTGGAAGATTGGTCCAAATTCAAGTCACAAAGTGGTTTTATGTGCTGTTTTTTCCTATTGCAAATATATGACCGCTAT
Source organism: Pseudoxyrhopus heterurus (assembly GCA_032468235.1). NCBI lineage: Eukaryota > Metazoa > Chordata > Lepidosauria > Squamata > Pseudoxyrhopus > Pseudoxyrhopus heterurus. Next base: position 306,202 of record JANHJO010009557.1, read on the forward strand.
TAAAGGGGAATACATTTGACAGTTGAAGCTATTGTGTAATTCATGTCCAATGTCAAAAGAGGACTGTGCCTGCAAAGCAAAATAAAACGTGTTTAGTTAGAACTGCTGGATGGGCAATTCTGCATATAACATTTCAGCAGCCTTACTACTGCCGTTGTTGTTATCACAACAAAGGAGGTGTGCAAGAGTTCAAAATCTCGTAAATCTGAGCTCAGCTGTTTTATATTCCTTTATACTTTTATTGGAATTTATCCCTCAAATTGATCGAGCACACTATCCTCCAGAGTAGCTCAGCAAGACATAGAGCATAAGATAAGGTCCTGTTTTAGTCCACATGCCCAAGACACACAAGGATTTTAAGGAATTTAGCGATAATCAAAGCCCTTAATGTTAATCCCCTAGGTCTCTACTTGTACCCATTGCAAAGTCCTATTGAATCCAACACTGCTCAGTCGTTCCACAAGGTTACCAAATCCAAAAGCAAAAATCCACAAAGTCCAAGGTAGACGTTCAAAATCCATGAACAAACAAAGGTCTAAACATACAGTCAAGCACAACACAATCCAGAGTCAAGAAAACCAACGTCACGAAGGCAAAGCATATACAGCAGGATAATGGGTGGTATAATATAAAATGCAACAATACAAAAGAAAATAATAGGAAAAAAAGGGAAGGGAAAAAAGGTATAAAAGAGGGGGGAAAGAAAGAAAAGGCATTGACTTCCAATTCCTTTTGGTGCACTAGAATAAGATAAGATTCCAACAACCCCCTGCTCCATTCATTTGGTTAAATAGGCACTCGTGAGTATAGCTCATTAGGAGGAATGAGGCTGCCTCCTCACAAGTTCTCTCACCGACCTCTGTTGAGCCTGCCTCTGTTCTGCCCTGCATGTCCGTGGATCAGATGTAAGAGGCAACTACTCCTCCCCGCCGGCCAGCTGCAGCTATGCACTTTCATCCTGTGCTTCCAGTGGGGCCTCTGAGCTGTCCGGCTGCAGCTGTGCATCTCCTTTTTCTTCACCATCCAGGTGTTCATCTGGTCACTCCTCCAACAACCCCTTCAATGTGCCTGGCCTCTCCTCTCCTGATTCAGGCCCTCAGCAACTTCCCACACTCCTCCGCACCCGCCCCAAAGTCCCTGGAGCCAGCTCTTCCTCATCTTCTGAGCTGGCATCCAGAGAAGCCATCACTAATAATAGGGCTGGAAGGGACCTTGAAGGTCTCTGAGATCAATCTTCTGCCCATGGCAGGAGATCCTATACTATTCCGGACTTCCTTTTGGGCTTGATGGGAGCAATACACTGATCATAGAATGAAAAACAGAATAACAGGACAGAACGCAGATGGTTTTGTATAGTTGTGGGACAGACTGAGATATTTGGAGACAAGCAACCGCACAAATAATCAAACCTTCTACCATGGAGAACTTTGTGGATGACCAACGAGCACCTTGAATTTTATCCAAACACATATTGGGAGACTGTGATTCACAAGTAGCCGTGTTAAAATAAGTGTACCAAACTGCTCCTATACCTTCATACTAGCACATTCTATGCCAGATGCAGCTTCCAATTAACATTTTATGTACGGAGAATGTATCACTACAAAAAAGACAGAAAATGGTTGAGTATTGGTGTATTTAAAAGAACAGCAGAAAAGTTGAACAGGTGCCCTCAAAGTTCATTCCCCAGCTCTTATTTTTTTAATGGGAAAGTGGGTAGAATCATATACAATGAGCTCTTCAGGATATTCTAACATGGGACAAACTGGGATGCAGAGTACTGAAGGGGTCCTTGGTGCTCTCTTAAGTTTGGTTGTTTTCTTGCAAATGTTTCATTACTCAAACTAGGTACCATCAATGCAATGTCTATGGAGCTTCTCAGTCATTCAGGTCACAGTTGTCCTGAAGGTGCTTTGTTTTTTTCAAGAGGCAGCTGGACTTCCTGGTTTTTCTTCGAAGACGTTTTGCTTCTCATCCAAGAAGCTTCTTCGGTTCTG